>PVIW01003655.1:0-159514 GCA_004026585.1 Noctilio leporinus
CCCAAAGTCAATCCCACCTGTTGTCCATGTCCATGGTTCCTTTATACTAGGTTCTTGTCTAAGCTGCTCCCCATCTTTGCCTCTACCTCTCCCTCCCCCCTACCCCGTTCCCCTGCCCACTGAAGGCCTATTCCTTGTATTCATATATTAAGATTTTATTATTTTTAGAGAGAGAGGCAGAGGAGAGAGACATCAATGTATGGTTGCCTTTCACCTGCCTCCAGCTACAAACCTGGCTGGAGACCTGGCTTGCAACCTGTTTATATGCCCTGGCTGGGGAATGGAACCAGCAACCAGCAACCTTTGGGTTCGCAGGAAGATGATTCCTTTAAAAGACCTTCCTGGAAGCAACACTAGCAATTTCCACTTGCATCTCCTTGGCCAAAACTAAGTCACACAACTTAACCCCCACCCCCAAAACACACGGGACACACGAAGTGATTTCACTTAATACAAATGCCACCTGTGGCTTGTGGGATCACCGTCAGCACTAGGAGGAGGCTATTCTCACCTAGCCTCAGCTGAGACGCCAGAAGCCCCTTGTAAATGACGAGTCATCACCCAAAGGTGCTTTATAGGAGATTTATTTGAAGAAATATTACAACATATAAAAACTACATAAAGTTTTAATTTCCACTCATACAGTGGTAGATCTGATATAATGCATAATAAAAAACTTTTAAAATTCAGAATGCACAAAGTACTGCACAATTTAATCACTAAGTCATTTGTTGATGAGCAAACTTACATTAACAGCTTCATGTCAGCCAAGGTCACAAACACCGTGTACAACACATTGGAACTGACAATTTCAACATGTTAAAAATACAACATCAGTGCACATTGGGGATCCCTGGTGCCAGACACAAGGGCGACAAGAGGGTGATACTAGTCCTTGATAGTTTTCTCCTCCTTGGTTTCAACTGAAGGGAGAGAAAATGGAAGGTCATGCAGGGAATATATACAACATCACCCTAGAGCAGGCAGGCAGAGCAAGCACAGCAAACACGAAGTCAGGAACTACCTGAATGCCTAGGCGTCAGTGTTAATGCTGACTGTAAAAGGACCTGTAGCAGCTTGGAATCAACATTCAGGGAGCCTGAGTGCTGCTCAAAGGTGGTCCCTAGAAGTTTCCAAACTGCCTAGGTTAGGGGCGGAGGCAGGCCCACCTCAGCCAGGCTCACCCAGAGGGACAGGGGAAAATGCTCTGAGGCCCAACTGCTCACTATGTGCTGGGTGCCTGTTCTGAGCATCTGACACATGTGACTGATCCCATCCAGAAAGAAATGAGGCCACTAGGGAGGGTGTGTGACTTGCTCGAGTCCCCAAGCCTAGAGTTACACCCGGGATGTCCCAGCTCACCCACAGCCACCATACCTGAGGCACTCTCTTGAGCTTTGGCCAACATACAGCGCTTGATCTCCAAGCCAATGGCTTTGGCCAGGGGTGGGGGCACAGCGTTGCCCACCTACAGGAAGGAAGGCAGGCAATGCTTAGTTTGGCACAGCTGGGGCCAGCAAGTGTCCACTCAGTGAGGACACTGGGCCCCTGACCTCATGCTCACAGGAGCCTTTCCACCATGAGCCTCTGATCTGTCAATCAGCTCGTCCTCCCACCCAAAACACCAACATGTCAAGAACCACCCACCCACACAGAATGGGACCTTTAAAGGGCTTTAGCAAAACTCAAGCATCCAGACACAAAAGCCACCATGCTTCACTTCTAGCTGAGGGGCTGCTTTCAGAGAATAGGACTGTGGGTAAGGGGTCAAAGGGGAGTTTCCTGCTATAACCCCCAGGCACCAGTGGCTTTCTAAGCCATGTGTGCATTACTTAGATGGAAATACGTTCATTCAAGGAGCCAACCTAATACCCTAAGAATCAGTGAGGAACTGTTGGTTTGCTTCAACCCTTAGCCTTACTTAGTAAATTTTTACCACCATATATTTAGTCTGCCCCTTCTTTGAAGTTCATGGCACTAAAACTTTCCTTTGGGGTAAAAATCTGCCTCAAAGCTGCAACCAGCAACCAAGATGCTTAGCAACTCAGCCTGACCTGTAAGCACTCTGAGCCCAGGGGCAGGGACCCTCCTTCCTGGCTGCCCCCTGCTGGGAGTGCTCAGGCCAGTCAGTCCCTGTATGAGCTGTGCTCCATGCTGAACCAGTTGCACCTCATTCAGGGGCCTCCCTCCCACCCGCCCCTCCTTGAGGCCAAGGAGAAGCAAGACCACTCTGCTCCACTCCACTGACCTGCCGATGCTTGTCCAGGATGTTGCCAAACAGCCGGTAGGTGTCAGGGAAGCCCTGGGAGCGGGCGCACTCCCGCACGCTCACGACACGGTGCTGTTCAGGGTGAAGCACACGACCCTGGGGGCGAGAGGCAGGGTGAGGCAGGGGCACCAGACCTGCTGCAGTGGGCAGGGTGGCAGACTGTGCCACAGAGAAGTCCAGCCTTAGGCCCCTGCCAGGAGCTGTCTCCATCGTACTAAGACAGGAGGTGTGGAGTGCGCCAGCCCCTGACAGGGTGCCCCCACCTGCTCGGCCTCTGTTCCCCTCCCAAGCCTGACCTGGGTCCTCCATCCTACCTGCTTGCCCATGGGCTCAGGGTTGGTGACAGTCGTGCTAAAGAAGCCATCCCACTCCAGCCGTCCGTAGAGGCCAGCCCAGTGGTTGTGCCTGTTGCCGGTGTGGGGTAGGCACCAGGGGATGAGGGTGTTGAACTGTCTGGCTGTAGAGTCACAGGCTTTGCCTGCTTGGAGAGAGGGTTGCGGTGAGGCCGAGGTTCCGGAGCAGGAGAAAGGTCCGAGAAGGGACCTGTAGCGTTCAGAGCCCACCCAGGGACACAGCAGCCAACAGCCCCTGTTCCCTGAGCACAGCTTTTACCAAGGGCCACCCAGGCTTAGCATGTGTGCCCTGCCCAGGGCCTCTGGGTTAGTAAGCAAGCAGCGCCCAGCACGTCCTGCCGGGGAACTCCAGGTCACAGTGCTCTTTCACCTGAGGGGCTAGGGCTCCATGATAAACGTGAGGGAGCTACACCCAGGGCACACACAGGGCTCCCACCTTCTGCACAGGAGCAGACGCCTCGGAGGGCCCCAGTGCTGCTGCAGCCGTTCTTCTTGTCATGGTAGGTGTACCGCAGCTTCCTGGCCATGGTGCCATCAGAGAGCCGCACCTCAATGTTCGGCAGGTCACGCCAGTCTGAGCCTGGTGCCAGAGGGATGTGCCGCATGCGGGCAGCCACCAAGGCGCTCATGTCCTGAAAGAATGCGGCAAAGTCCAGCTGTCACCCAGCCCAGGGGGCTCTGCAATGGGCTGGGCACCACTGCTCTAGGCACTGGGGATACCACAGTAACCAGGAGCCCCTGAGGGGCTTATCTCCCATTTGGGCAGATGAGTTATCCAAATGGACAGTGTAGGGATCACAGGTATGCCATGGAGACAGGGAAGGAATGAGGAATAGTGTGGGGGCAACAGGCGAAGGAACAGCTTTAGGGTGAGTGTTGGGTGGAAGCCAGAGCTGGGCCCTGCAGCAGCAGCTGTGGGCACAAAGGCAGGTTTGGCACTTTGGGGACAACACGCAGAGAGCAGGAGTGGCACGAGAGGTCAGAGGGGTCAGTGACCAGACACACCATCCCAGACCTGTTCCATGGAAAGCAAAACCTCTGCTTGATGCCTTACATGACTATGTGCTGCTCTGGGGGCACAGGCGGTGGGGGCGAGACGCAGGAGGCAGTGAGGCTGGGGCAGTCCATATGACAGTGGTTTGGGCCAGGGGCCAAGAGCAGAGCAGCTCTGGAGGGGGGCTGGGATCAAATCCTGCCTCCCACCCCATGCCTTGGCTGGACTCCCCCAGGTGTGGTGATCCTAGGAGGCAGCTGGAATGAGGGCCCCTCCGTTGGGCAATGTTACCTTACAGATGTGGTCCCTGAGGATGGGCTGGTACTGAGAGCCCCGGAGCTGCCTTTGGAACCAGGACTGGGGCTCCCCATTGTACAAGATCTCCAGGGCCGAGGCTCCATTCCGGATCTCAGGAAGGTCGGACATTGTGTCACGCACAGTGATGGTTCGGAAGGGACCTGAGCTCAGTCTGCAACGGAACATTGCAGACAGTTGACACTTCTGGGGACACTTACTGCTGCTGTTCCCCAAATCACAGTTGCCATCCCTTGACTGCTGGCACTGCCCACTCTACAGAGGACAACCCTGCTCAGAGGTGAAAGGCTGACTGAGGCCACATGGGCAGCAGTCTTAGACTGTCTGCAAGGAGGCAGGCTAGCGCTGGGCTTTGCTCATGACTGCAGCCAGGCCTCTGGTCATTGCTTTGCATGCAGTGCTTACTCGGGGCTCAGAGCATGACACTGGAGGTGGCAGAGTGCCAACGCCAAGCTTCCCCAGATGATGCTCACACACTAACACCATGACACAGCAGGAGGAGTGAGGAGTTCCTACCTGGTTATGTTGCTGACAAATTTCTTGTCATCCACCACAACGCTCAATTGGCAGGCCCGGGGCGCGAACACATGCAGTGGCTCTGGGAATAGAGGGAGCTTCTCGCCAGGGGCTGCGGCCAGGATGATGGCTCGCCTCCGTGTCTGGGCCACACCATACTGACCAGCCTGTGCCAGGAAAGCCATATACACAGGGTCAACTGGCATGCCAAGTGGCTGAACCAAGGTCTGGGGTCAGCAACATCCCTTTTTCTAGAGCAGGTGACTGATGCATAGCTCACCCAGAAAACCGCTAATTAACCCAGGTTTACTCCCAACAAGACATGAGACCACCCATGGCCAGGTAGCTTAGCTGGTCAGAGCATCATCCCAATATGCCAAGGTTGCAGGTTTGATCCCCAGTCAAGGAACACACAACAATCAACAAATGAATGAATAAATAAGTGGAACAAGAAATCTATGTTTCTCTCTCTTCCTGCCCCTTCTTCTTTCTCTTAAATCATTTTTTTTTTTTTAAAAAGTGAGACCAGATGAAAGAACCTAAGATTCCACGTGGTGGCTACTGGAGAAAATGGAGAAAACTCTCATGGGGATCCAGCCAGCTCTCTACAGAGCACTGCAAGGAACCCTGTGGCCTCAGCACTTGGGTAGGAGAGGCCAGAAGACACTGCAGAGCCCAGCCACCTACCTGGCAGTCTGTGATCACAGAGACAGAACACAGCTGTCAACCAGGCTGGGACAGTGAGCCTGGATACCACAGTGGCTGAAGAGGGGGTAGCCACGGGACCCTGGTACTGGCTGACTCACAGCTTTCCTGCCAACCTTCCCCTCCTGTGTAGACAGTCACCTCTGTGTTAGTTATGCCAACAACTACATGGATGCACACAGGGTGGCTGCTTCTGGGTAAGGCCTACTCCCCTCGGGCCATCCCAGATCACTATCCCTGTGCATCCACAGCCACTGCAGCCACCTGCAGCGCAACCCAGAGGAAAACACTCACTTTCACCCTGACACATAGTTTGCTCTGCGTCGTTCTGCCAACCTGGCCTCCCCTACCCCTCCTTGGAGAGCTAACTGCTGCCCAGACTGCCATCCCTGGCCACTACCATTTCCTATCAAGGAAACGGAGCCGGAAACAAAGCAGCCAGGAGTCCCCTTGCATGCAGCCCCTCCTTAGGCACACGAAAGGATGAAGCTCTTAAGAACCTAAGAGGTGGACTTGCTGGGACATTGGCTCTGAACTTTCAGATCTAAACACTGTGGGCTTCCCAGTGGTGGGTGCAGGCCCCAGCAGCCTTTGTACTCCCTCACCAGCACAGCTGTTATCACTCTCAGGCCTGACCCTCTGAGCCTTATTTTCAGTTGGAGACAAGTCAGCTGCAGCCAGTCCAGGGACCAAAGACCCTCCTCCCGCCCACATTCATCCTCCCACCTTTGCCCCATTCCCTGGGAGCCCCACCTGCAACACGCCAAAGGTGCACTGATAGCCCATGCGGACCAGGCAGCGAAGAGTAAGCTTCAGGACCATGGAGCGCTTGAAGGACACAAAGTTCCTGACATTCTCCAGGAGGAAGAACCGGGGCCGGTAGTAGTCACAGTAGCTATGGGAGGCAGAAGAGACCATAAGTGAGTCACCATTTGGAATGAGATAAAAAAGACCTGCTCTACCAAAAGCTACTCCCCCAAATGGTCAGTGTTTAGCTCTCTAGAAATGGACCCTCCCAACTCTCATGGTCTCTCCTCAGTGGAAACTGAACTGTGAATTTCCTGAAGGCACATTCCATCAGCAGCTTCGAAGGCTAAAGCACTGACTCTTCACCAGGCACACCCAGCCCTCCAGGCCCAGGGCAGGCTGTCTAGTTACCAGTAGTCAGCACTGAACGGAGGGGTCTCCATCCCATTCACCTGAGGAAAGAGACCACCAGTGAGTTCTTGAACTTGGAGTAAGTACGGGAATTGAAGCGGTTCATGCCACTGAAGCCTTGGCAGGGTGGCCCGCCACACAGCATCTCCACATCTCCTTTCTGAGGCAGCTTCTGGCCACGGGAGTTGGTCACCTCCCCGGCCATGACCAGTTTCAACAGGACGTTGCAGTCCTCCGTGAACACTGTGGACCCAGGGTTGTTCAGCCGGAATGCCTGGGCCGCCGGGTCCCACATCTCAACAGCCCATAGTGTTTCTGAGATGCCTGGCAGATAAGGGACAAAGAAGGGCTTTGAACTCCCTGGAACGAGACTCTGAAGTCGGAAAGGTGATCAGAGCCAGAAAGCTCTTCCAGGTAGATCATGTCAGTCTGGTTTTACCAGTTGCACAGAAAAAATAACTCCTGGACTTTACCTGCTTGGTGGAATCCTTCTGATAATCCCCCACAGCCAGAAAAGACATCCAGGGTCCGCAGTTTCCGCAACTGAATTTCCGTCTTGGGTTCACTTGGCTCACATGGCTGAGATTTGACCTTGCCTTTCCCTGCAGGAGACAGGCTACAAGTTAAATCAGAGCCTTAACTTGCTTTCTTCAAACCCTTATTGATTCAGAGATATAAGTATCCTGAGTTATAGACGATGGACTTGAAAAGAACCCTAAGGAATAACATACCTTTTCCCTTCCCTTTCCCTTTGTTTCCAGGGCTACGGGCATGGTTGGGAGGATCTTCAAAGCTTTTGCTTTTAGCATTATAAGCCTGGGAAGAAAAGAACCACAACAGTCTGGCAGAGAAACACACTGGTCCTCTCTTAACAAGTACACTGGATAATGATCTACTTAATTTATCCCTGAATATAGGCATAAGCAAATAGCCACCAATAAGAGTCATTTGATTTTACTGCCCTTGGGAACATTTTAAAGCTGTATTAATGCAAACATTTTATGTGGTTTACGTTGAGATTTTTGCTTTTGTAAGTGCCTGGACTACTCATTTTTTAAAAAAAACTAATTAATTTTTAGAGGGGAAAGGGAAGAAGAAAGAGAGAGAGAGAAACAGCAATGTGTGAGAACTACATCAATCAGTTGCCTCTCACATGCTCCCAACTGGGGATCTGGCTTGCAACCTAGGGCATGTGCCCTGACCGGGAATTGAACTGGCAACTCTTTGGTTTGCAGGCTGGTGCTCCTCCACTGAGTCACATCAGCCAGGGCTCAACTACTCATTATAAAAATAGGCAAAATGTTACACCAAGAGTCTATAGCCTGATAAAGCTCTCTATATTGGAACCTAGGAAAACAGGAACATGTCATTTCAAGGTTGCCAACATTGAAAAGCCATGCTCAGACAATTTAAAAGTGGTCAGTTTACTTAACAGATTGCTGGATCTTCTCTAAATAACCAGGGCCAACCACCCTGTCCGGTCCTGGCCTGGAGGCAGACACCTGGCTGAAGGGACTGAGGGGCAGGGCTGCGTCTCCCTGGGGAAGAGCCCCTTTCCCTGACTCACACTAAGGCATTGGTTAAGCTAGCAGAGGCCACCTAATAGTCTTTAAATAAATTTTAGTTGCATTAGGACACTCAAATACTGTATTTATCATTGTATATTTTAAAAAGCCAAAGCAGGAGCATTTGAGATTGTTTTCTTTTAATAAGATAATACTTGCTGGGACAAACAAAAACCCTATTAAAAGAAAAAACAAAACATACCCTGGCTGGTAGCACAGTGGTTAAGGCGCCGGCCCGCGAACCCAAAGGTCGCAGGTTCGATTCCCCAGCCAGGGCACATAACCAGGTTGCAAGGCCAGGTCTCCAGTCAGGTCTGTGGCTGGAGGCAGGTGAAACGCAACATACATTGATGTCTCTTTCCCTCTCTGCCTCTCTCCCTTCCTCTCTCTCTGGTAATAATAAAATCTTTAAAAAAAAAAAAAAAAAAAAAAAAAAAAAAAAAAAAAAAAAAAAAAAAAAAAAAAAAAAAAAAGAAAAGAAAAAGAAAAACAAAACAAAACAAAAAAATAAAAACCCGGGCCCTGGCTGGTAGCACAGTGGTTAAGGCGCCGGCCTGCAAACCTAAAGGTCGCAGGTTCGATTCCCCAGCCAGGGTACATAACCAGGTTGCAAACCAGGTCTCCAGTCAGTTCTGTGGCTGGAGGCAGGTGAAACATAACCATACATTGATTCTCTCCCTCTCTGCCTCTCTCCCTTCTCCACTTTCTAAAATTAATGAAATAAAATCTTTAAAAATAAATAAAATTTAAAAAATTAAATTAAAAAACAAAACAAAACCAAAAAACCCAAAAACCCCAAAAGTATTAAGTTCCAGACTTGAATGTTGAACGACTTGTACTCTGTATAATTAAAGTGCTTTCCCAAACACTGAGTTTGGCCTGAAGCCCCTCCCTCCAGCAAGCCCAGGGCACCACCTCCAGGAAGTAGAAGCGGTCTGGACCTCCGGCGGAGAAGTCCTGCAGGCACTCAGGCAGGTCCTCCCCATACTCCACAGTGCAGCGGCCCTGCACAGCACTGAAGTCTACCACGGCCTCCTCATCGCTCCAGTAAAGCAGGTTGATGTCTGCATGGTAACTTGCTGGAGTGGACTTATGTGTATTCTCCGGCCTGCATGCAGGAGAGTCTTTGTTAGCAATTCAATGAGTTAAGTGGTACTACATTCCTGGGGGTGATCAGAGAACCCATGGGGAAAGACCACGACTCCCCAGTTAGGTCGGCTTGATTACTGTCCTCCTTAGTTGGCACTAGACACTACAACTAGTGGGTTTCTTTCAACAAATCCTCCTCCTGTAGGTGTTTCACCAGACTGGATAGCTTGATGTTGCACAGAAGCAACTATTATGTATAACTGAACATTAAACCTTCCTTTGATCATTTTTCAATTGTTATTGTTACACTTGTATCAATTATTCCCCCACTTTGCCTTCCTCCACCCATCTCACCCCCTGCTCCCACAGTTAATTCCCACTGTAGTCCATATCCATGGATCATTCATACATGGTTCTTTGTCTAGTCCCTCCCCCTTCTTTCCACCCTTATCCTCCTCCCCTCTGGCCACATTCAGTCTGTTTCATGTTTCCATGCTTGTGGTTATATTTTGTTCATTAGGTTCCTCTTATAGGTGAGATCATAAATATTAAACCTTAAAGAAGTTCAGTATGTTGAATGATTTGCTTCCTCTTCATGCCCCCACTGCAGCCCACAAACCAGACAACTCTGTGTCAAGACAGTGGCTGTCTGCCTCCTTTTAAGAAACATGTCTAGTGCTTCTTCTGACGCCAGCCAGACTTCTCCTTTCTTTCCCATTGCTACATATGATTATTATAAGCACTTCGGAAAGTCTTTGATACACATTAGCCAAGTGAAACATTAGAACTACCTGTATGGCTTAGTTTCAGGTTAGCTCCTAACCACCACCAGTTATTAGGGTCCCAGAAATAAGACTCAGTGCAGCCAAGGACCTTTGGAAAGTATAGACAAAAAGAAACCCCAGAAACAGGAAGAAAGGCCTGGAGAAAACAGGAAGATGAGAGTTGGGTGAGGAGGTGGAATGCAGTCATAAGAAGAACTCAAGGTTCTCAGGGGGTGTCTCAGGCGGAGCCCAGGCCATTCCACCTCTGCCTGTCACAGTCTGGACTTAGGCCTAAGGATTTCCTTGAAAAGACCACTCAGCAACCTAAAATAAGGTCTAAAAGCAAGGCTATGAAAAAGAACTTGCGTCACTGCCAGCACTCATCAGATAATCAAAAAACACTTAGAAAAACAGCTACATCTACCTGACTCTTAAAACATCCCTGTGTGTGCTACATTATAACCCCCTTTCTGACAGATCTTTCTGGAAGAGCCTGTTGCCTTCTGGAAGAGCAGAGGGCATCACCAACCTGTAGAACTTGTTCAGTCTGACCTTGATGTCTATTTCATTGGGCTTGCCATTGATCTTCTTGACGCAGAAGATCTCTTTGATGCGGCCAATTCGGTATGGCTCAGGGGCGTCCAGGTTGCTGCCTTTGATGTAATCCGAGTATTTCCGGTAGTGTTCTGGATACAGATCTTCATCCACAGGCTCCTTCCGTGGGCGTTTCACAGGACTGGACAGCTTGATGCTGCAGAGGAGCAAAAATTACACACAACTGAACATTTAACTTTAAAATGTAGGTAGTTCAGTATGACTGACTGGTGACAAAGGCTCAGGCAACAGCTGGTACAAGGGCCAACCCTGTCCTGCCCTAAGGATCCTGGCCCTGCCCTGCACAAAGGTGGCACTCACTTGAATGTGAAGGCCTCAGGTAGGAGGTACACGCCATCACCCACTCGATACTGGACACCATCCTTGGATGCCGCGCTGTAGAAAAGCCGGCCATCTAAGTCCTCAAGCTGCTCCATGACCCTGGGAATTTCCTTTTGCCTCATTTCAGCCAGACGGGCACAACTTGCACAGAATCTGAAGGAGTCAAGGACAAAAAATAAAAGGCCCTGAGGTGGCAGGTAATGACTAACAAGCAGCCACTGGCTTAACCTAGAGACTCTGGTGACTGACAAAATATTTACAGATGTTTGAAGGAAGTAGCCTTCCTATAATTTATGTTCATACCTTTTTTTTAAAAAAAAGACTTTATTACATTTAGAGAGAGAAGAAGGGACGGAATAAGAGAAGGAGAGAAACATCAATTGGTTGCCTCTCCATATCCCAGCCAGGGACCTGGCCGTCAACCTAGACATGTGCCCTGACTGGGAATCAAACCAGTGACCCTTCTGACATGTAGGCCAGTGCTCAACCCACCGAACCACACCAGCCAGGGCTATGTTTGCACTTTGAAAACACTTACTTGGGATCAAAGCCTAAAGATATTGATCCTAAGAAAGTGTTGAACCTATCCCACTTATATTTATTTATTTAAAAAAAAGATTTTATTTATTATTTCCAGAGAGAGGGAGAGAGACACAATGTATGGTTGCCTTTCACCTGCCTCCAGCTAAGGACCTGGCTTGCACCCTGGTTATGTGCCCTGGCTGGGAACCAAACCAGCGACCTTTGGGTTCACAGGCTGGCGCCTTATCCACTGAGCCACCAGCCAGGGCCCTATCCTACTTTTAAATGTAGTATTTGGTATAAAAACCCTAAGACATTAACAAATAGAATCTAGTATATGGTGTAAATGTACCAGAAACCAAGAATACAAAGAGTGATTCAGTTAGGAACTCAGTATCAGAGCAGGCTCATACCGCTATCTCTGTAAAGGCTAAATAGGTATTTGGTAAAGTTCAAGTTATTCCTTAAAGGAAAGTGGGAGACTGCCTTAAATATGGAGATCAAGTCAAGAGGCAGGGGGAATGGGAGGGGGGGAGGGGGACAGAGGGGAGCAAAAAGGGGATGGATGTAATACAACAATAAAATTAAAAAAAAAAAAAAAAGTCAAGAGGCAGCACCAGGCCACCGAGATAAATAGCAGTGCATCTAAGTGAGGCCTCCTGGACTTGGCCCCATCAGCCTCACTGCTGCTCTGGAGGTACTGGTGCCACTTTTAGTCAAAGCAAGTGAGGTACCGAGGTTAGAAAGGAAGGCATGGGGCACTAAGCATTAAAAAAAAAAAAAAAAAAAAAAGCAAAAAGCAAGCAAGACTCCCTAAAAGCAGTCACCCACCAGTTAGAATAAAATGGAATCAAAGATCGCACTTCGAGGATACCTAAGAAATGAAAGAAAACACATGAAATCTATGGTACAGACATTGAAGAACAAGCAAAAAAGCTGAAGATGGAAAGGTAAGTCCTGCGCCTGGGCACTAAAGCTTCTCAAAGTTAACTCTGTGCCCAGGTTATCCACACACCTAAAGCCATTGCAACAAAGCTAGGCTGGTTTGGGGGTAACAAGGAAAACAATCAGATGGTGTCTGCAAGCAAGCCCAGCAAACTGGAAGCATGTGAAATGCTAGTGATTCACTCGCTGTCCTCCCAGAGAAGTGACAACACCAGGGCCCAGTGCCAGCACTCACTTGTACTTGTTGTCCTCTGTTGGCTGAGTTTTTGGAGGGGACTCAAATCTTGCATAGTCTTGATCGTACCACAGCTGGTAGAAATAGGTCTTCCCATTGTCCTCTTCCATCAGGGCCTCAGGGTCCATGCCTCCCTTTGGGGACAGGGATGCTGTGTCAGGCATGACCCCACACAGTGACAGAGGGCACACGAGGGGCGCTGGGCACTCACCTCCATGGCCCAGTTTTCCGATGGCGGTTTATAGACGACTGTCACTTTGCTGTGAATGTACGACAGCTGCATGTCCTCACACTCATCTACCAGGAACAGCTCCAGGGGGTCTGACGTAGCCCCGAGGACTGTGTCTGTGCCAGCACAGAACCAGTGGGCATGAAACATCTGCCCTTGGATGATATCCTCCCACAATGCCGTGACCCTAGAGTTGGAAGAGGGGATGGGAAGAAAGTTCTAACTTCACCAGCAGATCTGCTTTGAGCTTACTAGGGAACTTCCTGTTTTCTTGTTTTGTTTCAGCCTAGAACAAAGAGCCGCCACTGCTATTCTTGCAAATAGGTATCTCCTACTTGTTCAAGAGAAAGCATGGGCTGAAGTTCAGCAAAGGGAAAGATACAAACCTTGCTAAGTACAGTGGTTTTGAGGAATCATCTGGAATAACAGAAACACAGTCCCCCACTTCCAGGGTTTCTGAGTCAATGCACACCTTCTCATAGTAAGTCTTCTTGCCATCGGTCTGAAAACAAAGTTTATTTCAGAGGGAGGTTAGATCTGCATGTTGTTACTTAATATAAAAAATAACCCATAGCCCTGGCTGGTGGCACAGTGGATAAGGCGCCGGCCCATGAACCCGAAGGTTGCTGGTTCGATTCCCCAGCCAGGGCAACATAACCAGGTTGTAAGCCTGGTCTCCAGCCAGGTCCATAGCTGCAGGCAAAAGGCAAACCATACATGGATGTCTCTCTCCCTCTCTGCCTTTCTCCCTTCCCCTCTCTCTAAATATAATAAATAAAATAGTTTAAAAAAAATAAATAACCCATACTGATTTCATTAAGAAGTCATGAACTGTACTGGACTGACTCCTATAGGAACATTCACCTGCCTCTATTGTCAGCTCCGCTCTTGCCAGTCAGCCGCAAATCAGGTTCCAGCATTCAACGTTAACGGCACCAGTCCCAACTCTTCAAAGAACTCCTCATTGTAGTTCTAAAGTCACATTCCATCCCTGACACCTGTCTCAGCCACACAGGCCTCTTTCCTTGTCTCCCACAAGGAAAACTAGTTCCCACTTCAGAGCCTCTGCCCTGGTTCTTCCCCAGATCTTCATGGGGTGGCTTCTCTCCCATGCCTGGGTCTCAGCTCAGATGCCACCACCTGGGCAAAGCCTTGCAGCCCAGCCCCCTCCCAGCTCTCCATCCACCCAGCAGCATGTGTGACTGTCCTCCTGCCCTGGAGCATCAGCCCCACAGGACAGGGCTGAGCCACATTGGGGCCCAAAGCAGCACCTGGCAGAGGCCTTATACTCGCTGAATGAGCCAAATGTATCTCTAGCTTACGGACATCAAGGAAGCAGTGCTGAGAACACTGGCTTCCCAGCTTTGGTAAAGGAACTGAGCCCCAGATGTGGAGCTGACCAGAGTGACCAGGAGACAATCTGCTAGTGCCCCAAAGATACCTGCTCCCAGGCCAGAGATGTTAACTCTCTTCAAAACAAGCTGTGAAGGGGAAGCAGCCTGACACCCTTAGAACTATGCCAAATACCCATTTTGGAACTTTCAGGAATCTAAGTCTTTGGGCACACAAACAAAAATACATTTCTGGGGTGCGGCTATGGGCCCAGGCCTAGGCCTTGCCAGCCAGCTCTGCTCTGTTCATGAAGCAAGTGAGCAGGACTTAGGCCACTCAAGAGACCTGGCAGCAAGATAGGAGACAGCTCACTCCTCAGGAGGGTGGCAGTAAGAAGATGGAGAGCCTGCTCCAGAGTTACCTTAATGGCTTCTCCAATCCAAGAGATCCGGTTCTTGTTCTGTTTCTTTTTCTTCCCCTGATGCATTTTTTTGGGTGATGGCATCTCTGGGATATTGTCATCCACTTCCTCATCGTCATCTGCCTCCTTCATGGCCATATTGGGACACCTACAAAGTCACTTGTGTAAGCAAGGCCCCTTTTCTAAGTACAACTGACTGGGGCTGTCTTCGTTAGATAACAAGGACCATCCTGACGACGATGCTAGATGAAGACCTCCTGCCTGCTCTGCACACTTCAGTGTTGCTGACCCACACGGAGAGTACCACCATCAGCGGACACTGTCCTCTGCTCCCAGAATAAATGTCAGCCAAGCCTACCTCCTTTCCTGGCAGGCTTGCTTGCTCCGTCCGCTACCACCGAATTTAACCATATCCTTACAGGCTTTACACTTTCCACACTCGGGCTGCTGACAAACCTGAAAAGTAGTTAAGAAAGTAAATCAAATGGCCATTAGTAACAACTGGTAACCAGGTTTTCAGTGAGTTACAACTTCAGAAGTTGTATATCTAGCTTCATTAGAGGTACAGTAAATAAGTCAGGAACAAGATATCATTTCTGCCCTGCAGATCTACAAAGGCTAAGCTGGTGTGAAGTACTGAAACAGGTGTGGGGTGGCAGGGAATGGGCACTGCTCAAGGGGTTTACATTGGTAACACCATTTTGCAGAGCCGTTTTCTAGATCAAAGTATATAACCCACACCCCGGCAATTCCAGTTCTAAACAGAGGCAGTTACAGAAGTCTCATAGGCAGCATGATTTATAAGGTTTGTCCTGAAAGTATCAAGCCAATGTCAATATAATTAAACCAGTTTGCAGGGCCGAAACTTTATAGAGACAGACCTTGCGTAACACTGAAAGTGGCCCGTCACTGAAGAGTAAGCTGGAAATATCATAATGAAGTACTACGAAATAGTCAAAACAAATTAACTAGATCTACCTATTGCAACATATAACATGATTACAAAAAACCCCAGGTCTGTATATATATAATTCTATAGCTTACATACACATGTGCTAGACAAAAAATTAAAATCAAAACAAGAATGGTGAGGACATGCACATTCCTATTAAGGGCTGCCACTGAAGACAAAAAGGAAAAGCTCTGAATACAGTGGACAGTATGAACACAGGATGGTTATGAAGACTGCTGCTGTATTTTGCATCTATGTTTTCATACAAAATAAATCAAATACTAGATAACCAAAATACATCTATCTCTGGGTTATAGATGATTAGGGGGATTAATTCCTCCGTAGTAAAAAAAAGAAAGAAAGAAAAAGAAAAATCACAGAGGTCTTCTAAGCCCTCAAATCTAAGTTGGATAGTTTCCCCCACTTTTCTGGGAAAATTATAGCACAAGACAAGGCAAGCCCCTGGAAGAGTGTCTTCCCTTGGGAGGGAGCAGCACCTCTATGGGACAGTCACTCCCTCTGCCCTCTGGCTGGGGCCTGCAGACAGTAAGATGCAAATGCCACCCAGAAGCTAGTTCCACAGTTAGTGATAGCAGCACTAACAGCAAAGCATCTGAGCACACCGAATTTCAATAGCTGTCTTATCAATCTGTTGGTTCTGAGGCGTGCAGTTCTCCCCAGATCACCAGCTTTCTCCCAGCTTGCGTTTTAGGGGTCACATTTGAACAGCGTCTCAAGCCAGAAAGAAGGGAGTGACTTGCTCAGATTACATGGGAAGCTCAGCCCACATGAGGTTACCTCGCAGACACCACACCGCCGGCGTTTGAAGGCATTTTCCTTGTCTTCTCTGTCATCCTTTTCGATTTGTTCTGCGAAGAAAGTGTCGAAGATCTGGTAGACCAGCTTGGTGGTGGTAGCTTTAGTAGGGCCTTTGTCCTTTTCCTTGTTGGAATGACTGATGGTCTGACGCCTCTCAGCTCGCCTGGGAGAGAGGTTCCCATCATGTTAGCAGGACACTCTGCCTCCTCTGCTTTCATGTCTTAGGTTTTACTCTGGCTGCATCCTTACCTTTTTCCCAGGGTGACCCCGGCCAACTTGATCAGGTCTCTCATGCAGGGGCTCAGGAAGATGGGCTGCTCATCACTATCACCAGCTGCATCATAACTCTCTACCTGTTCTACCACAAACTGAGCATGTCGAAGGAGAGAGTCCTCAGTGAATCGATTCAGGTTGAGCACCGATGGAGGAACAGTGGTCTTTAAGAAAAAACATCATTAGTTTGTTAGACTTCAGCAAAACTGTCCTAAACTAAAAAAGTTTGCTAATTCTAGACAGGGTTTTTTCCCCCAATATCTGTGTTGCATGTAAACAGGTGTGAATCCCAGATTACGAAGAACTTAAACCCTGTACCTCAATCTTATTGATCAGGTCTTCGTAGGTCGAGTCAGGGTTGCTCTGCAGGAACTCAACGACTATCTTACTTATGTAGATCTTCTCCTGCATTACGCTGAACACCGGGGCATACTCTGGGCTGGGATCCATCAGAATGTATTCAGCAAAAGCTGGAGTGGGCAGAAGGTGTTTTTATAAATGGATTTGAAACTGATGGCAGAGACGAGTCCATGAAACTTACAAAGCAACTAAGTCCATACCCAAGTATCTAAGTAAAGTGTAATCAGTTATTATCTCATTCAGAAGTGGCCTGCTTGGACCAACTAGAGAACTTGCTGACGGGCTTTCATTTAACTCATCTCTGGTTTCTGAAACCTGGTCTGGGCTTGAGTTGCAAGAAATTATATACTCATAACTGGAGGGTCAATTCCAAGGCCAGTGGTAACTAGTTCAAGAGGCCGCCCCAGAACCCCATGTGGTCACCACATGGTTAGCGATGTTCATGTGAGCCTGCTGAGAGGTCCCAAAGCCCAACCAAGCCCCAGGGAGAACAGAAGCAAAGGCTCCTTTCATAACCCAGAACAGTCCTCAGTTGACCAAATACTTACAGGTGCTGAAGCCAATGAGAGCCTTTTCACCTCCATCAAAGCCAGTGATCCACCATTCATTGATCGGGCCAAGGTTTTTGCCATTAACACCACCTAAGAGATGGAAAAGAAAAGTTTCTTGAAAGGAAACACTCAGGGCTATGACTCACATCAAAATCTCAGCAGCAAGGCCAAGTGGCACTTAAGGGCCCATCTGAGCTGACATCTCTTATCAGCCAAGCCAGGCGGCCCTAGAGTGCATTTCCTTAGAGCTGTTTGCAGCACAGTCTCAAGTCCTATCTTTAAGAGGCAGGAGTTCCAGCTGAATATTACTTTATAGAAAAATTTTTTAAAACATGTCTCAAAACCAATCTGCGGTCCTGGCTGATGGCTCAGTGGATAGGCACCAGCCTGCAAACCTAAAGGTTACTAGTTCGATTCCCAGCCAGAGCACATAACCAGGTTGCAAGGCAGGTGTCCAGCCAGCTCCGTGGCTGGAGGCAGGTGAAAGGCAACCATACATTGATGTCCCTCTCCCTCTCTGCCCTCCTCCCCTCCCCTCGCTCTAAAAACAATAAATAAAAAAAATAAAAATAAAAATAAAAAAAACAATCTGGGATGTTCCACTTACCTTCAGGAGATGGGTCATCATCATATATTGGCTTTGCTGAACCAGAAAACATGAGTTCAACATTCTTCTCAATGAGGCCAGTGTCGATTGGGCACAGATGACCACGTTTACAGTACACACTAGATAGGCAACAAAGTGTGTTAACCAGCTGACCAGTGAAGGCAAGCTGCAGTACACAGTCAAATTCAGACACAAGATGACACAACTATGTGCAATTCCTAGACTTCATTATCTTTCTGGTTACCAGATCACTAGATCAATACAGTGTTTTTTCACCAAAATAGCTTCGATCTGGTCCTCCCACCTCTGCATCAAGAATAGTGCCTGCAAAGGCAACACCAAGAAATCAATGACAGCGCAATGATGACAGGTCTCATGAGAACAAATCATTGCATCTTTCCTTGACATAAATTCCAGCTTTATTTTTAAATTTAATTTTATTGTTGTTGTATTACATCCATCCCCTTTTTCCTCCCCTCTGTCTCCTTCCCCACCCACCCACTCCCCCCCAAAGTCAATCCCACTTGTTGTCCATGTCCATGGTTCTCCCATGCTAGTTTCTTGTAATTTCTAGCTCTTAAATTCAACCTACTCACAGCTGTGCAACCATCATCTCTACCTAGCTCCAAAAGTTTCACTGCAAAAAAAAAAAAACAAGCAAAAAAATACCCTTATACCTATTAAGCAGTCACTCTCCATTCTGTTCCCAACCCTAACAACTACAGATATGCTTTCAGTTTCCATGGATTTATCTGTTTGAAATATTTCTTGTATGGTTAGTTTCACGTTATGTTGAGTTTCACCTCAAAAAAGAAAAAAGTAATAAAATAAAGCATATTATATAAAGGCTTCTGCCTTCTTCTAGGGGCAAAGGTCAGCTGTCAGGGCATCCAGAGATGATCCTTGGCCACTGGGAGGGTGTTCCTCATTAAGCAGGATGCCAAACTTAAGAACAACGTGAATCAGGGGTTCTGCTTGTGGAACTGCTCACATTGGCATCAAAGCTGCTCATCTGCACTGGAGATGGCAGGCCATCCCTCAAAGTCCCCAGATGGGCCACATGGTGACCTGTGCAGGTCTCCTGAGACCATCTGCTGCCACATTCCCACAGCCTAGGGCCTTGGAAGCCAGAAATCCTTATCTTTGATGATCACAATTTTCCCCCCAACATCACAATACTTTTTTAAAAATGAAAATGAGCTCTTCAACTGAGCTCCCCTTCCACGTGCCCGGCATGGTAGACAAACATGGGCCACAGCCCTGCTCTAGAGACTTGAAGACCAGTGGGAAAGTTGAACACTTATCAAGGGAGGGCACATACTGCAAACCCACAGAAGATGAGAATCCAGAGCACAGACGACTGGGCTGTCCCTGGATCTCTCAGTAGAGGTGGCAACCAGGAGAAGATCTAAGTCCGAGGTAAGGGCAGGACTCACTGGTTCACAGCATGAACCCTGCCTGAGACTTGTTTCCACCCACCCTATTGAGCCCAAGTACTAGAGGTAGAGAGAGTCCCTTACTAACTGTGGCAGTCTGGCTCTGACAGCCTGATGCTAAAAGGCACGTTATTCCTGGGACGTTAGTCATTAGTGCTACCTTCCTACCCTATAGTAATGAGTCTACAGCAGACGCCATCTCAAAGAGGACGCCAAGATTCCCCAGCCCTGTCTCTAGCTCCTGGTCCTCTCCCAATCATCTGGCCTGAAGAATGCCACAAGAAAGCAGGAGGGCATGAAGGTCAGCTATGTCCATACAGTATATTTGGTTGTACCATTAGGCAGAGGCTTGGGCCACGCTCTGGGGGTCCACTGGGAGATGAACAGCTTCCCAAAATGAATCAGAATCCCAAGTGTACAAGAGAAGGGGATAAAGCCAACCCATCACAGTGAGCATGAATAGTGCTACAGGAGAAACCCACTGGGGTCTTGTCCCAGGACACATCAACCCCCCAACCTGCTGTGGGGCAAGGGTGTCAGAAAGGGCTGCCCAGAAGTGATGTCCACCTGAGGCGACCCACTTGCCCCTAAGACACACCTCCACAGAGAGAAACAGCATGTGGCTAGGCCTGAAAGAAGGTGTGGGCTGGTCCCAGAGCCAAGCCATGTACTACAAAGAAACAAATCGAAGCCTATGTTTCTGCACAAAGTCACTGCACCTCCAGCAAGAGGAAGCAAACTAAAGGAAAGGTGCTAAAGAGCATGAGGACTCTGCTCACTGAAGGGTTCACTTGAGGATTGTCAAAGATATAGTCCATACACCATGGACGATCACTCAGAAAATTCTGGAGTCAATGCCTCAACCTACAAAGCCCTGTGTGATCTAGCCCTCTCCCCTGTACCCTGCTCCCTGAACCACATTTCCCTACCACTCACCCCACCCCTGCCCTAGCAGCCTCATCACGAAGCCTACCACAGCCAACACTGGCCCGCCTCTGAGCCTTTGTACTGGCTATTCCTTCCTCCTGAAATGTTGTTCCCCAGCTGTCCTCTCAGCTTGTTCTCTTATGCTACTGAATCTTTGCTCATGTCATTTCCTCACCATTCTATTCCAAGCACAACTTCTTTCTTTTACCCACTTTCTGCTTTCCATGCTTTTTACGCATGTCATAGTTGTCACTACCTGACAGGCGTAACCTTTGTTCTGCCTCTGTGAAAGCAGGGACCTGAAGTATTACATATACCCAGAACATCTAATGCATGCAGCACCTAGCACAAAGTTGGCCCTCACCTGAATGAATGGCCTCCAGAATGTGTACAAACTGAAGATTTAACACGTAAAGTTTTAATAACTTCCCCTGCAAAAACACCAACCCCTAGCAAAGATCTAGTAACACTTCTACCAGCTTTGTGGCTTTTATATATCAAGTGTTAGCAACAGCGTAAGAATTTTGCAGATAAGGTGCTAGAGATATTAAGAACTTAGGCATCTTCAGCAAAGTGCCCTGTCACAATGAAGAAGCACGTCAGTACCTGAAGTATGTCAGTTTGTGTTGGGGAAGAGCCTCATAACTCTCAAAGCCAGATTCATTAGCATCGAAGATGGACAGTCTCTCATTTGTCAACAACTGTGGCTCATCCACCTGAGGAACATTGGACCATTAGGCAAAGGTACAAGAGCCAAGGAAATAAAAGGCTGAAGACAGCTGGAACTTACTGCATCAATGGGATGATGTTCGTACTTGAGTTCAGGATCATCCAGGTACTGTCCGCACTGCACACACCTCTGAAGATTGCTCTGTGGGAATGTGACACAAACAGTGCTCAGAGGCCAGCACCAGCAACCCGAATAGTGCCGCACCACCAGTTAGCCCCAGGCGCATATTTACCTTGGAATACACTACTGTTTTGGTTCGAGCCACTTTTTTCTCAGTTCTGGAAAAAAACACATGATAGTTTCTTCTTTGTTATTCAGAGAATATCAGAATCCATTGTCAAAGTTGAATCTAACCCACCCAACACAGATGAGTACCAGGTGCTAGGTCACAAATGTCTCTTTACCACATGCAGGGGACCTGCCTCAATGGGAAGAATTGGAGCACTTTGGTCCTGTGCTCACAGACTCAATCTGATTTAAAGCTAAGGCTAGTCTAGCAATTGTCTCCCTCCCTCTCTCTCTCTCTCTCTCACACACATACACACACATGACCCATTTTTCTTTCTAGAACAATTATTTTAATAGTATCACCTGCTATGTATAAAGACAAAAATAAGTTCTTACGGTTCTTTGGATGTTGTTTTGCGTCTCTTCTCCTCCTAAATGGAAAAAACATAATTGGAGTAAAAGGTAAAATTTGTATTTTACATCTGCATAACTTCAGAGTTAAGAATTCTATGTATGTGGTTATCACACAATCTAGTCAGAGGAAGAAAAAGAAGACAAAGAACCAGAGACCCAAACCACCTCTAGTATGTATGTAAAGTATTATAATTTTATAATACTTTGGTTATAAATTCTTATAACCAAAGACTTCCTTAAAAGACTCATAAGAAACCAATTTAAAAAACAAACAAAAATCTTAGCTTTCCTATACAAGTGGTACCTCAAGTAAATAATGATGAAGCCCTAACCCCAAATGTGATTATACTTGGTGAACAGGCTTTAAAGAAAATGACTAAGGTTAAATGAGGTCAAAAGGACTGATTTCTAATCCAACAAGACTGGTGTTCTTACAAGAGGAAGAGGAAGAAACCAGAGCTAACCTTCCCTCTGTGCTCATGCAGGGAAAGCACGAGGGCCCACTGAGGTGACTGTCAGCAAGCCAGGAAGAATGGCTTTGCCAGACACTAACCCTACTAGCATTTTGATCTTAGATGTTCAATCTCCACAACTGAAAAAGTATCTGCCATTTATACTAGCCAGATTGTGGTATTTTGTTATGACAGCTTGAGCAAACTAATATAAGGGGAAACTTATTCCTAGAATTATTTTGTATAAATAAAGGAATGATAGAACTAGACTATCACCACTTTGCAACTTCTGGTGAAGTAACGGAATAAGCAATGACATTTAAGTGAAAAACTGAGGGGGACTTTATAATGGGTGGATCAAGTGGATAGCACCTGAGCCCATTAATGAATCTAAACTCCACAAAAAGATGACTATGCCTTCTAGTGCAATGGAACATCTCAAAGTACTCTGGAAAACAATAGAAGAGCTACATCTGGTCAAGCTCTGGACCTAACCACAGTCTGCAGGAGACAAGCTAGAGAAAGATGTGAACCGCAAGAGGAACACAAATGGCAAAATCCAGAATCCAGATCCTCTGTAGATATACAGGTTCCTTCCACATATTACAAGTAAAAGGAGAGGGAGGGGTGGAAGGGTGGTGAGACATTTTGGACAAATTCAACCAAATATATTGTGTATATCTTGTTTGTGTCCTGCTTCAAATAGACACAATGGAGAAAGTCAGGGAAGTTTGAAAAAAAGATTAGATCTCAATATCACTATGTTAGGATGATGGGATTGTGTTGATGGTTAAAAAGTCCTTTCCTTTTATAAACAGTTCTTCTGCAAATATTTTAATAACATATCTGGGATTTGTTCATCATTAGGGTTAAGGGGAGGTAAGGAGAATAAGTGGGGCTGTGCTAAAACACCTATGTCAATAATTGTTGGAAGGCTGATGAGAATGTGAGGGTCTTCCTGCTTTTTGGTACATTTTTGTATTTCCACAACAAAAAAGCAATTTTTTAAAAGTCACTTTAACATTTGAGCAGATGAAACGTATGAAATACAGTAGAATTTTAAAAACTAGGCCTTACCTTTTCATCCTCATCTTTTTCGTCAGAAACTTGTGGTTTTACTCTTTCAGGTGTTTTTTCATCGGGTCTCCTTTTGGAGGCTCTGTTGGGTAAACAAATACATGCCAAACATTAGCTCAGAAAAATAACCATGTCAGCAACTTGCATCAAAAACAAATTAATGCCTCCGCATCAAAAAGCAAAATATTTAGTCCTGACTGATGTAGCTCAGTGGGATGGGCATTTTCCAGCGAACCAAAAAGGTCGCCAATTAAACTCCCATTCAGGGTGTGTCTGGGTTGCAGGCCAGGTCCCCAGCTGGGGACATGAGAGAGGCAACCAATTGCTGTTTCTCTCATACATCATTGTTTCCTTCTCCCTCCCTTGCCCCCAACTCTAAAAATTAACATAAGCCCTGGCTGGTGTGGCTCAGTGGATTGGGCACCAGCTTGCAAACTCAAGGGTCACTGGTTTGAATCCCAGTCAGGACACATACCCAGGCTGCACGCCAGGTCTCCAGCCAGGTCCCCAGCTGGAGGCAGGTGAAAGCCAACCATAAATTGATGTTTCTCTCCCTTTCTTCCTCCCTCCCTTCCCCTCTCTCTAAATATAATGAATAAAATCTTTTAAAAATAAAAGATAAAATAAAATAAAAATAAAAATGAATATAGTCCTTGATTGGGTAGCTCAGCTGGTTAGAGCGTCATCCCAATATGCCAAGTTGTGGGTTTGATCCTCAGTCAGAGAACACATAAGAAGCAATAACGAGGCCTTGGCTGGTGGCACAGTGGATAAGGTGCCAGCCTGCAAACCCAAATGTTGCTGGTTTGATTCCCCAGCCAGGGCACATAGCCAGGTTGCAAGCCAAGTCTCCAGTCAGGTCTGTGGCTGAAGGCAAGTGAAAGGCAACCATACGTTGATGTCTCTCTCCCTCTCTTCCTTCCCCTCCCTCTAAAAATAATAAATAAAAACTTAAATAAAAAAAAAAAAGCAATAATGAATGCATATCTAAGTGGAACAACAAATTGACACCTCTCTCCAATCAATAAGTAAAACTTAAAAAAAATTAAAACCTAACCCTAGCTGGTAGCACAGTAGATAAGGCGCCAGCCTGCGAACCTCAACGGTCACTGGTTCGATTTCCAGCCAGGGCACATAACAAGGCTGCAAACCAGGTCTCCAGTCAGGTCTGTGGCTGGAGGCAGGTGAAAAGCAACCATACATTGATGTCTCTCTCCCTCTCTACCTCTCTCCCTTCCCTTCTTTCTAAAAATAATGAAATAAAATATTTAAAAAATATATTTTTAAAAAAAGAGAAGGAAATCCTGCTTTTTGGGACAGTGTAGATGGCCCTTGAGAGCATTAGGCTCAGTGAACTAGTTCAAAGAAAGAAAGATAAATGCTGTAAGTTTTCACTTATACGTTGGAGTCTAATAAAGGTGAATTTGTGGAAAAAAAAAATTAAAACCTTAATACAAGTAAATATTCAGAATGTATCTGGGAAACAGATTCTTTCTTCTCATTCCAAAAAGAAAGCCCCATGTCATGGTGGCTTTAAAAGCATGTTGCTAACTCAGTCCTGAAACAAGGCTTTCAGAAGCCCCATGTGACCGACTCCCTCAGATGTAGAGGAGCTGATGAGAGGTGCTAGAAGCTAAGGGACAGACATGACTCAGTGCAGGGACAGGAGGGCCACAGGAAGAAGGTAAGAGGTAAGAGGGCTCAGTTTGGTTTCTTATCCAACCCTGCCCCAACTGAACCAATCTTCCAATAGCATCAGCAACTCCCTGTTAACCTCTACACAGTCAGAGGTCTCTAGAACACTTGTTTTAGTAATTAAAATTACACAAAGCACAGCGCAGAAGTGCAAGCATTTTAACCACTTACAGATCTTTGGGTTGACTTCTGTGCCTCTTTTCATCCTGAGAGGGGGAAGCAGAAATAGAAAGATAAAGGGGAAATAATTAGCCTCTGAGAAAGAGCTAGATCAAACCCGAAATCACAGTTAGTGACTGCAGCACTGTAGAACCAGAGAGCAGGAGGATCTTGGCAGACATACAGGATAGAGATGAGGCTTCAAATTTTTAACTCAGCTCCCTACCCCCTTCAAACAAGAGTTGATCCAACAATTGGCAAACCATTTCTGAAAAAGGCCTGAAAACAAACATTTTCAGATCTGCAAGCCACATTGCCACAACTCCTCAACTCTGCCTCTGTAGCACAAAAGCAACCGGAGATAACATGTAAATGAAAAGGCATGGCTATGGTCCAACAAAGCTTTATACAAAAATAGAGGGCCAGATTTAGCCCATGGGCCATAGTATGCCAACCTGTCCCAGGAAAGCTCCGTGTAGGAAACATTATAGCAATTTTGCTTAGGTTGGCTAAAATGCTTACAGCTCCATCTGTCATTGGTCAGGGGTGAAGACAAGCACTGAGCAAAAGTGGGGATGGGGCAGCACATGACTTTGAATCTACTAAGAAAAGTTAAGAAATAAAAATAAGAATTCTGCCCCAGTCAGGCAGCTCAGTAGTCAGTGCATTGTCCCAGTACTTTAAGGTTGTAGGTAAGATCCCAGGTCAGAGCACATACAACAGCAACCAATGAGTACATAAATAAGTGAAACAAACAAATTGATGTTTCTCTCTCTAAAAATGAATAATTATTTTAAAGAACAGAATTCCAAACTTATCAACTCCTTGTTCTGTATGAATAATCAAGTATCTTCTAAGCTTGCAGATAAAAATACCTTCCTGCTAATATAGTTCATCTTCATAAAGCAACAAATCTATGAATATCTATTAAAATAGAAGAGTCAACAATATTAAAAAGGCAAAGTGCTGGCTGTGTAATCTATATCACCAGCCAGTCTCTGAGAAGAATGGGTGGTCTGATGACACCACTAAAACTCCAGGAAGGTAAGCAATATCTGGACGGAAAAGGTGACAGATAGAAAGATGTTAGAGCACGTGGTGGGAACACCAAGAGTCATCTCCATAGGACAAGAATAGACACCCATGGCCACCAGGCTGGATGTCAGAATGCTCATGACCAGGTAGGATGTGACCTCAGGCTCCACTCGAGATTTCAACAGACAGAAGCCCTCAGAGACAACCCTAGGATTCTCCCAGTGTAGCCTCTCTGTCAGACAGGGACAAACTACATAAAGAGCTTGTGGTTCTTGTGCTGTGGCCCCCAGATTTATCTCCCTCCCCAAGAATTCAGGCAGCAAGGCAGCCCTGCAGATATAACCTTGCTATCCTTTAGTTTTATGCAGGCCCAGCTTGTCTCAATGTATAATTTTTAAACCCTAGAACATGCTTGCTTAACTGAACTGGAAATGAAGTGGGAATGGGGGAACTAGACTGAGAACTCTGACTGTTAAAGCAGCATAGGCATAGCTGACACACATGTCTGAGTTGACACACGTCGGACTTCTCAGTAGAGAGGAACTTAATGAGCTGGTTCCAAAGACATCTTAGTCAAGGCACACACAGGCCTTCTTCACCATTATGGATAAACAAACAACTGAGCTGAATGCTCATTACACACCAGGCACTGACATACAGTGACAACCACCAGCCCCTACAAAGGAGATCAAGTCATTTGCCCAGAATCACCCAACAAGTAGGTAGGGCTGGATTTGAACCCAGAGCCCTGCTCCATGTCATTTCTCCCAACCAAATGGGAGCATAATAAAGTAACAAAGATTCAGTCATTACTTTCTCATCTCCTTCATCCATTTCAGCCTGAACTCCTGGACTTGCTTCTCTGTCAGGCTCCTCCTTAGATTTCTGTTTAGGTGTTCTGTCACAAAACAAAAGACACGCACCCCAGTCAGCTCAGGGAGCCCGACCCATTGCAATCAGCACACTGAGGGCCTATGCGTGGTCTCCTCCCCAAGGTAGAGCATGGATCACCTTTCCTGTCTGCAGGGCAAGTCTTCACTGCAGGAAACCCAAAGGACATCGATCACCTCTGAACTTAGGATCTCAGAAATGCCATCAACACTTCACACAAATGTTGATGAGAGAGATGCCAGTAGTTTAAAACAAAAAACAAACAACAGGACTCCATTGATTTCTCATGACCTGATGGGAATCCTACTTGCAGTGCAAGAGGCCACCTCTGGGTAGGTACACAAGAGTTGGTGCCATCTGCATTACCAACCCTGGAAAGCCAACTGCACATGTGAGGCCTTTACCTTCCCATCTGCCAGGGCCCTGCCACTCAGTTTGAGTGTTCTACCCACCCCCACCCAGGCTTAGCCTTAGTCTCAACATTTGCTTCAGCCAAATGGATGTCAAAAGCTTGAGCCCTGGCTGGTATGACTCAGTGGGTTGAGCACTGGCCTGCAAACCCAAAGGTTGCCAGTTTGATTCCTGGTCAGGACACATGCCTAGGTTGCAGGCCAGGTCCCCAGTTGGGGACATGCAAGAGGCAACCAATTGATGTTTCTCTCACACTTTGGTCTTTCTCTCCCTCTTCCCTCTCTAAGAAATTTAAAAAAAACAAAACAAACAAACAAACAAAAAAAAAAATGGGAAACTTGAAGAGGCATGGCTTTTCATTTCCGACCTCATGATTCACCAGTGCCATGAGACTGCACCCAGGCTAACCAAGTCACAGGGCAGGAGCAGGTCAGCCCTGTCATCCCTGGCCAAGATCAGCCAACAGCCACCAAGCTGTAGACTCGTAAACTCAAATGCTTAACTGTCTTAAGCCACTGAGCTCTGGGGTTGTTATACAGCACTTTCATAGCTAAGGGTAATAGACAACACAGCTGTTTACTCAGTGCCCTTTAACCACCACTGGAGGATTGCCTGCTGTATGATTATCTCCAAATATCTTGATCTTGGGGTCAAGATCAGCTGAATTTCAACTGATCTCAGCCTTCACTGTGGTGGTAGGACTTCCCACAGATGGAACTCACCCACATGCTATACTACATAAATAATTAATGCATCTAACGGTCTGTTCAACCCATTATTTTTTACCAGAACATTTATTTTAAAAGTTAAGTTTCACAATATAAAGTACAAAGGCATGTTAACTATACTTACAGTTCTTTGGTTTGACTTCTGAGTCTCTTTTCCTAAGTGCAGAGGGGGAAAAAAAAAGACTAGTTAATTTCCCCATTTGGTCTTAATCTTTCTGTTAAAATGTCCTATGAAAATAAAATATCTAAACTGTTCCTACAGTCTAGTTGATGGGAGTAAATAAATGTCCACTTTCAAGACAGCAAAAATTTTTTGTGAAGTAGGTAGGAAATTAAAGGAATTCTTGGAAAACAGTATTTACCCCCAAATCCCTGTCACCTGTCATGAGCAATGACAATCTTGCAAATAGTAACTATGTCAAACTAGGAATCTGTAATAAACAAAAAAGCATGACCCAATCTAGACAAGAGTTCTATCTCAAACATGGACGTCATTTTGAGCCCAGGTTTGGAGAGCTAAACACACCTCTGTAGACTATGCTTAAGTAAAAATCAGCCTCAGAAATTCCACACATTAGAGAGACCACAAAGGTCAGTGGTGTTAAGAAAAGAAACATGTTGAGAACCTTTCTGCTCCAAGAGGAGATCCTGGGAGCCTGACCACCAGTAAACAACTTCAGTCTTGCCCAAAGCTCCTTCTTTGGAGGGTGATTGAGCCAGCCCACTAAAACTGCCTGTTCTAAAAGCAACTTGATATGTGTCCCAACTATAACTGCTGTCTTATTTTAACTAGTATCTGGGCAGGGAATGTAATTAAAGACTAGCGTCAAGTCCAAATGGTTCAAGAATTAGTGTACACCTTTGTTGACCTTCCACTAGAACCAAACAATCAACACCCATCCTTTAATAGGGTTCCAATAAAGGCACGCACCATCCATCCAAATTTGTAAGAAACTTCTCATCCACATCTTAACACAAAAACCAAAACAAGACCCCATATTGCTCCATCACGTGTAACCACCCAATGTTGGCCCTTCATCACATGATCAAAGTTTCCAGTATTGAACCCTCATTCCCTCCCCCATCCTATCCTCAAGGGGGTTCAGGTGGTACATTTGTGCTTTCATAGAATCTTATACTCTGATTTTACCAAGGAGCTGGAGATCTACTAGTCTGATCTCAGTTAAGAATATAACTTTAGCCCTAACTGGTGTAGCTCAGTGGACTGAGCACTGCCTGAGAACCAAGGGGTTGCTGGTTTGATTCCCAGTCAAGACACATGCCTGGGTTGCAGGCCAGGTCCCCAGTTGGGGTGCACAAGAAGCAACCACAAGTTGATATTTCTCTCCCTCATTCTCCCTCCTTTCCCTTCTAAAATAAATAAATAAAATCTTATTTAAAAAAAAAAAGAATATAACTTTTTAACTAAATGATGCTACAGAATTCTAGTACCTCACATGCTTGAAAATGAAATCTCCACAGACCTCTAGGGTGAGAGGCAGATAGGTGAGGGGACAGACAAGCTCTGTGATGGAATGATGAGACAGCGTATGTCCAGCTGGTCACAGGCCTACCACTGATGTACTCACTATCACAACAGCAAAATAACACACCCTCCACATAAAGAACCATAAGAAAAATGAGTTTGAAAAGCATTTTAGCCAAGGTCAAGGTCATTTAGATCATTAATGAAAGTTAAGTCTGTTCCCACACTCTCGACCTACTTCCCAGAACCAAATGAGGACTCAGATTAAGGTAGAAGTGACAAACTGGGAGGTGACCATGCTTTACTTTTTCATCTCTTTCTTCTTCCTCTTCAGTGTGTGTTCCTGGTTTTACTTTTTCTGGTTCTTCTGCAGAAAGCGGTCTGGCAACTCTGTCAAGCAAAACAATACACCCACGGGTGACTTTCTGACACCTCCCCTGGAAACAGTTCTCTAAGTTCCTCCTCATTATCCTAAAAAGCTATCTTTGTCTCAGGAGCTGAAAAGGAAACTGATTCTGACAACTACTAGTTGTCCTCCATTCATTCTCTGCAATGAGAATTCTACCTGAATTGAAAAAGCTAATCTGACCCCAAACTCAGCATCCTTAAGCTATCTACTACAAGTCACTGTGATTCACTATAAAGTTCTTTTTCAAACATTTCTAAACTGCCATTGCAGTAATCAAGATTACACATTGCACAGAACAAAAAGGTATACTAATTATTCTTACAGTTCTCTGGATGTAACTCGACGTCTCTTTTCCTCCTAGGTGGAAAGAAAGGAAGAAAAGAAAAAGATAAAAGTATCCATTTCAAAAGATCAAAACCAAAAACATAAGTCAAAAGTATTAAGTAAATACATGCGATATAAAAGAGGATGGGCCCTGGCTGGTGGCACAATGGATAAATGCAAACCCAAAGGCCTGAAAACCCAAAGGTTGCTGGTTCAATTCCCAGCCAGGGAACATAACCAGGTTGCAAGCCAGGTCTCCAGCCAGGTCCATAGCTGGAGACAGGTGAAAGGCAACCATACATTGATGTTGTTCTCCCTCTCTGCCTCTCTCTCCCTTCCCTTCTCTGGAAATAATGAATACAATCTTTAAATTAAAAAAACAAAAACAAAAACCAGTGTATGTACATACATACATAAAATTCTGCCTCTATACTCCTTCAGACTCAAATTGCAGTATCAACTCTTCCCTGGGTCTCCAGACCTGCCAGCCTCATAATCACGTCAACCACTTATTTAAAGTTAATCCCATGTATGTGTATACATACACCCTACTAGTTCTGTTTTTCTGGAGAACCCAGAATCACAATGAATCTCATATATACATATATATAGACATCCATCCTACTGGTTCTGTTTCTCTCAAGAATCTGAATACAGATTTTATACTTACATACTATACTAATGTACACACACGTGTGTATATATATAAGCTGAAACAATACAGAAAAAAACTGAATGTTTGCCTCTAAGAGAGGCAAACTGGAGGTTCAAGGGGAAGGGGTAGGAGGGAGATCTGTGTACTGTACATCCTTTAGTACTGTTTGAAAGTTTTATTAGATGCATGTAATACCTGTTTTTCAAAACATAATAAATTCTCAAGACTTTGACTAAAGTAAGATTCTCTATATTACTGCTTATTTGACCAATGTCAACTGATAACACTGGTTTGGTATACTAAGTCTTATTCTAACGTATAGGAATAAACACTATTTTCAAAGTGTTCATCCATGAAGCCCCCAGGGCCTCTCACACTCTGCCAGTGAACTGGCTTATCATGTGTCTATCTAGAAGACAGACGAACAGGCTATATAAGCTCTCCAAAAGGTAACAGTACAAGAAACTTGAAAACTAGTGCATTTATAAAAATAGTTATCAATATTACAATATCCAACTTGCTTTCACCTGTAAAAATTCTTCCTAGGGTGCCCTGGCTGGTAGCACAGTGGATAAGGCGCCGGCCTGCGAACCCAAAGGTCGCAGGTTCGATTCCCCAGCCAGGGCACATAACAAGGTTGCAAACCAGGTCTCCAGCCAGGTCTGTGGCTGGAGGCAGGTGAAAATCAACCATACATTGATGTCTCTCTCCCCCTCTGCCTCTCTCCCTTCCCCGCTTTCTGCAAATGGTGAAATAAAAACCTTTAAAATAAAATTAAAAAAAAATTCTTCCTCGGGGGCAAGAGTCGAGGCCACATGATTGCCCAAGCTCCCACTGTGCTTCAGTTTCCTACTTGAGTGGGTAGTCTGACTAAACCTAACTAGATATCTGAATCAAGATCATGAATAGTAACATCTAATTTCCAAAAATAAAGTGATATGAGAATTAGTGTTTCCTACAATAGAATGTCAAGCCTACCTCAATAGTAATGGCAGCCCAGTGACTCCCAAGTGGTCCCTTAGCCCAATGCTTCTCACCCAGGGCAATTTTGCCCCCACAGATATCTTGCAATATCTGAAGATGATTTTGCTGTCCCAGCTGGGAGGGGAGAAGGGCAATGCTACTGGTATCTTGTGGATGGAGGTCTAGGATGTTGCTAAACAGTCTATAGTGTATAAGATCACCACCCATAACAAAAGATTACCCACTCTCCAAAATCATAAGGCCATGGCTAAGAAACCCTGTCTTAGAAAAAACCACGAAGACTCATCTTCACTAGGTAGCAATTAGGCATTTACTACCCACATGTAAACCTACAAAGATTTCAACTTTCATAACTAATCCTATGACAAAAATGAAATGAGAATCAACAGTGTGTGACCATCTGGTATTACATAGGTTTGACCCTCCTTAAGTCACATGGGAAACTACCAAAGATTGACATTTTCTACATCAAAGGTCTTCAGCAAGCCACCAGTTTTCTAACCTAAGAAGTCGAAGCAGCACTATGACACTACATATAACAACTGTAAAACTCTCTCCCTTTACAGAGAAATTAAATGTGGAAAAGGCACTAATCTGACAAAATAAGCAAATGATTTAAACATGTCACATATGCTGGTTTGATTGTCAGAATCCATCATCTAGAGGTAGGAAGGAAGACAGAAGAGGAGGAAGCAGATGGACGTTATGGGGCTGCCTGTGGATGGCAAGGCCTGCTGAGTCCTTGGGTCTAACTGTGATTAAACTTCCATTTCCCTGGGTCCAAGGGATACAAACATCTCAGCCTCAGTTACTTTAAGTATATTTAGACAGACCAAGTATAAAGTCACAATTATTAGCACATTTGCAGATGTGCTAGGCAGAGTGAAGAAACTTTAAAAGAGTTAGCCTTACCTGGTCTTTTTCTTCTTCATCGACACACTCGTCAAATTTGGCTCTTTCAGGGTCATCCTCAGATTTCCGTTTGGCAGGGCTATGAAACATAGTAAAGCCAACCATTAGCTCAGCCAGACCCTAGACTCCAGACCCCTAGTGGGTATGAATGACTTACACACACCCTCATTAGAGCAGATTCAGAACACCGATGCCCTCTTCCCTCCATGGAGTAGCCCTCATTGTCAGGGTGTTGAAAGAGGCTTCAAGTTTAACGTTTCTTTGAGCAGTGAGTTTAGAATATTGCTTTTTAACAAACCCTAAGAAATCATGAATCTAGACGCTGATCATGGGCTGTTGGTATCACAGAAGAGCCATTACTGCTTCCAATGGAAGCCTACAGAGCCATCTATGAAGGAATCTCAAAAACCCTACATCTGGAGTCTGATTAGGCTTTGGTACCTAACTACCAGATTGTAGGATATGGAGATAAGGGAACATATTAACCACCATTAAGGATGTGGTCAGCCAGATCTAGGAACTCTATTAGACAACTGACCTAATTTTTTCAAATAAATGGCAAGAAAATAAAAAGGAATCTATGAAAAGTTTAAGGAACATATCAACCAAACACACTGTTTGCTACACATGGGGAATTGTGAACATTGGTTATATAACTGATACTAAGGAATTACTACAAGTCATACGGCATAAAAAATAGTATGCTATGTTTTGCCTTTTAAAAGGAGACTTTATTAAATGTTAGCAATTATAGTAAAATACGAATTTAAAATTTGCCAGAGAAAAAGACCTCACTGCCTAGATATCTACTAAAATATTTATGGGTAAGATGACATATCTGGGATTTTTTTCAGAGTAATCCAGTTGGGAGGACATGGGGGCATATGGAATTGCAATCCACTTGCAGCACTAAAAATTGCATTGTATCGAGGTACAGATGAAATGATGGCCAGGAGCTGTTAACTGGTGACTCTAGGTGATGAGTTACTGCATCTACCAATTATCTGAATTTCCTATCATAAAACTAGATGAGGTATTTAGAAATGCTGTTCATACAGCATGTAAAATAAAGATGTAAAATAGAGCACAGGGGATATAGCCAATAATATTGTAATAACTATGTATAGTGCCAAGTGGGTACTGGAAATATCAGGGGAAATATTTTATAAAGTTTATGATTCACTATGCTATAAACCTGCAACTAACACAAAATCATATTGAGCCCTGGCTGGTGTGGCTCAGTGAATTGGGTGTCAGCCTGCAAACCAAAGAATTGCTAGTTTGATTCCCAGTCAGGGCATATGCCTGGGTTGCAGGCCAGGTCTCCAGTTGGAGGTGCACAAGAGGCAACCACACATCGATGGTTCTCTCCCTCTCTTTCCCTCTCCTTGCCCTCTAAAAATACATTCTTTAAAAAAAAAAAAAAAAAAGTAATAATATTGAATGTAAAACATGTTTATGAATGTCTAATGAACTATTTGATGAAAACCTACACAACGTGGAAATCCAGAAGTGCTAAATTACATTCTACTAATTTCGTATGTTTACCAAAAGCAGTTAGACCCTAGAAAAAGCAACCGTCATTTCATTATATACTGACCCCCTTGTGAAATGAGAGGTGATGGTGGTCTGCCTGGTAGTTTGCCTTGTAATCCTGGGGCTAGGTGAGACTTCAGCTGTTTAAAAGGGGGGGGAAAAAAACACTATGAATAAAATGTTCACAGCGAAGGTAGTTTTTCAGCATCATCAAGTTAATGCAAAGGATTAAGGGGTGTTCTTCTCCTCTTATTCTAATCAATAACTGTCTTGATAAAGTTGGCAATTAGCACCTACCTGCCAGTTTGCCAAACCACTTTACACAAGCTTCCTAATGAGGGGCCAATCCCTGACTAAGACAAGAAAATAGAACCATCGAAATGTGAAGTGGCTGAACTATCAAAATGTGAAGTGGCTGATAAGTGACCTGAGTTCAAGTCCAAGATCTTTTGTTTGTAAAGATTCCAGAAGAGTTACTTGACTACAAACTGGGAAGGAGTCTAAGAATAAATGTTTCCACGGTGGATAAGGCACTGGCCTGTGAACCCAAAGGTTGCTGCTTCGATTCCCAGCCAGGGCACATAACCAGGTTGCAAGTCAGGTCTGTAGCTGAAGGCAGGGGAAAGACAACCATAGATTGATGTCTCTCTCCCTCTCTGTCTCTATCCCTTCCCCTCTCTCTAAAAATAATACATAAAATATTGAAAAAAAAAAAAAAAAACAAGTAGTATCAGTAGTTCCTATTATCTTATACTTCCTAACTTGTACACTTAACCTGTTTTGGGACCTAATGCTCTATACCTGGTTAAAGACAAAGTTTAGGTTAGCATACACTTAAGCTAGTTAGGAAGTATACTTACTAAACATACGTATACACAAGAAACTAATCAGGAAGTACCCCTAGGAGGATCTATGGCTCCAAGTCTGACTGTCTCCTTCCTTGCATGTAATCCAAGGTAACAGTCTCCATTAAGGTCAAATGAGTTAAGTAGGGGTTCTTACACTTCGTTTCTCCTTCAGACTTGCTTCTCCTGGGTGTGGAAGGCTTGGACATGGATTTGGGCGACTTGTTTTCCTCTGCCATTCTCACTCTGTGGTTTTCACCACTCGAATGGCTCCCGTTTTCTAGATATCCATTCACTTCCCGACCGAAAGCATATGCTCCATTCTCCAAGGATAAATCTTTATTTAAAAGGGATTTGACTTTAGCCAGGTAGCCCTCCTACAGCAGGAAAGGATAATTTTAAGTAGCAGTGAATATAAACAAGTGGCAGCAAGAGAAAAAGGAAACACAGCATTTCCTTTATAACTGTCAGGTAACAAGGAGAGCTGGGGATTATTCCACTTCCCAGGTCACACACAAGTTACATGACAGATTATCAGGACACTGAAAACTGACTTACCTCTGATAATTCTTCCTTATGTAATTTGGTTTCCAAATCACATAACTGATTCTTTATTTCTGTTTGCAGAAACTCATGTAAGAGATTCAGTTTCTCCTTCACACACTCCTAAGGGAAAGACATAGGTTTAGAAGTCCCCAATCTCCAAAGCTGCTGCCTGGCCACATAACAGTGACTGAATGGCAGGCAATACTAACTTGAAAAGAAAAAAAAAAACAAAAAAACACCTAAGTATTTATAAGACACTTTGGTAATGTTTCCATTAAGATCATATCAAACCATCTCCAAAGTGGTGAAAAATGGTAAGGTCAGGGTGAAAAATGGTAAGGTCAGAGAGGTGAGACAGACATACATATGATTTATTAAAACAAAACTGCATTATTGAAAATAGTGTGACCAGGACAAGTTATAGTTGAGAATCTAGGTTGGGAAACTAGATTGGGAAACTTGTCAATGAATTACCAAACTCAACAAATATTAACAGCATAATTTTAAAATTTCTTTTAAAAGAGGGAAAGGAAAGGAAAAACAGAAATATCGATGTAAGATAAACATAGATTGGTTGCCTCTCACATGCCCCCAACTGGGGACCTGACCAGCAGCTCAGGCATGTGTCCTGGCTAGGAAATGAACCATCAACCCTTTTAGTTCGCAGGCCATCACTCAATCTACTGAGCCACGCCAGCCAGGTATTAGCAGCACGTTAATGCAGCACATTAAATAAGAATATTTTCAAGTTTATCTCAAAACTTTATGGAAAATAAGCCAATTCCACTTAAACTTTTTACAAGCTACAGTGTATCTGTCAAGTAGTCACATTTGGTAATAAGAATTTTTTAAAGTGGACATTACCTTTTCTGTTAAGCTATCTCTTTCCAAATCTTTGAGCCTGGGGGGCGGGGAATAAGGAAAAGAAAAAAATTCTTGTTAAGCAACTTTGTTTACCTTTAAGAACCAGAACCATAGTTTTATTTGGAAGTAAATTTAACACACATGAATGTTAGAAAAAAAAATACAGTGCTCCCCTCATGCCTAGAATGCCTGTTGTAACACCTACACATTAAGAAGTCATTTGTGATGAAACAAGATCCCCTTTGGGAAGAGGGGATAGTTTTTCTGATAATAGTGAGAGATGATTAAGTTCTATAACAATACAAGAGTGGGGAAAAGTAAATGTATAGCTATAAACCTACTTTTGCCCACCCATACATATAACCTAAAAAGGAACTGGAAGAGGAAGCAGGTCACAGAGTTGGTGTCCTTCTGTAAATTAAGTGACCTATAGGTGGTCTTCCCCCAGCTGGATCTGAGAAGGGCCAGTAAGAAGGTATACCACAGTGTGGTTGGTGTCAGAATGAGTGGAGGAGGACCACAGGAAGCTTTGGGGAACAGATGGCTGACACTGGCTGACATAAAGGCTGGAGTAGGGGGATGGCAGCATTCTAATGAGGAATGTATGAAATAAGGGAATTAAGGCAGCAGGGGTGCCCACATACAGGGGAGATGCATGAAGTTAGATGACTTGGCAGGCACCTGTCCCAAGAGCTATCTTTGTAATGTCTGTACCTAATCATTCAGAAGTGCAGAGCTGTCATGCGTTGGCTGGGAAAAAAAAAATCATGGTTTGATTTAATTATTTAAGATTAGTATCTTGCCTCTTTTAGAGGGAGAAAAAGGGAATAAAGGAACAAGAATAGATGACACTGAGGAAAGGGAGGTGAGTGAAGAGGCTGTTTCTAGCCTGCCTGCTATGGGCAGTGGGGCAACAGTTCTAACCTGCTGGGTTAGCTAGTCAGTGGGGTGGGAGCATACCAGGCAGAAATCAGGACCACCGCCTCTGGATTCTCCCACCCAGGACCCACCCAGACTAAAGACTAAGTACTCAGTTATCACTGGCTTAAAGGACAGGAACAGAGCTTTTCCAGAAGGTAAGTGTCAGCAGCAAATCCAAGAATGTGAGCTAACAAAGGCTTTGCTGGGCTAATATCACAGTGGCTGTTCCAAGTGCATGTGGACCCTGCTTCTAGCTTTGATCACTACTTACATCTGTGCGTACCTACTGTATGCTAGGCCTTATTCCAAGGAGTGAGCTGGGTGACTGGACACAGGCATTGACAGGGAAGAGCCTCCCAACTTAGGTGGTCAAGAAAGATCTTTCTGTAGAAAAGACTCAACAGATAGCAGATATAGTGGTAGTACAGATGACCCTTAAATACTATGCCTTTGAACTACACAGGTCAATTTATACCTGGATTTTTTGCAATAAATACTGTAAATGTATTTTCTCTTCATCATAATTTTTTAAAAGTTTTATTTTATTCTCATTTGAGAGAGATGGGAAGGGAGAGAGAGAGAAACACCAATTGGCTGCCTTCCACACATACCCCAACCAAGGATCAAGCCTGCAACCCAGGCATATGCCCTAACCAGGAATCGAACTGGCGACCCTTTGGTTATAGGACGATGCTCCAACCAACTAAGCCACATTGGCCAGGGCTGATTTTTTTCTTCTTTTCTTTCTTTCTTTTTTTTTTTTTAAGATTTTATTTATTATTTTTAGAGAGAGGAGAAAGGAGTTGAGAGTGAGACATCAATGTATGGTTGTCTTTCACCTGCCTCCAGCTACAGACCTGGCTGGAGACCTGGCCTGCAACCTGGTTATGTGCCCTGGCTGGGAATCGAACCAGCAACCTTTGGGTTCTCAGGCTGGCACCTTATCCACTGTGCCACCAGCCAGGGCTTAATTTTCTTAATAACATCTTTCTTTTTTCTAGCTTCCTTTACTGTAGGAATACAGTAATAATTCATCTAACATACAACATATACGTTGATCAACTACGTTATCTACAAGGTTTCTGATTAACATTATTAGGCTATTAGTAGTTAAGTTTAGGGGAGTCAAGTTATACATAAATTTTCAGTTGTGCAGGGGTTCAGCACCCCTAACCCCCGAGCTATTCAAGGGTCAACTTGAATATTACATCCAGAAGCTAAGAAAGGCATTCATCATAGAGTCAACAAGAGAAAAGGAATTTCAGTCTTACAACCACAGGGAACTGAATTCTACCTAAAAGAGTAGGAGACAGATTCTCCCCTAAAATCTCCAGAAAGGAATGTAGCCTGCTAACTTTGATTTTAGTCTGTTGAGACTCATTCCAGATTCCTGACCTACAGAAATGTAAGATAAGAAGTTTGTTGCTTTAGCCCTGACTGCTGGCACAGTGGATAAGGTGCCAGCCTGAGAACCCAAAGGTTGCTAGTTCGATTCCCAGCCAGGGCACATAACCAGGTTGCAAGCCAGGTCTCCAGCCATGTCTGTAGCTGAAGGCAGGTGAAAGGCAACCATACGCTGATGTCTCTCTCCCTCTCTGCCTTTCTTCTGTCCCCTCTCTGAAAAATAATAAAATCTTTTAAATAAATAAATAATAAGCAAATAAATTTGTTGTTTTATTTAAACCTCTGAAATTGTGGCCATTTGTTAAGGTAGCAATTGAAAATACAGTATCAGAAATTCAGAACTTTTCAGTTGGGAGAAAGAAAGAGTACACAGGCCATGAGTTTTATAAGCAATGTTTTGGTAAAAAGCAGCTATCCAGGTGGCTGGCTATTCACAGCTAGAAATTAGAACCGGCTCTCCCACGAGGCGTCAAAATGGGAGGTATCTATCTCCAGTGGGCACCCCAACTGCTGAAGGTAGAAGTCCCATACCAGAAGAAAGAAGGATTCAAGAATGAAAGGGGATGGGGAAGGGGGGAAATCAGGGAATAAAGAGGGTCCCTCGTAGCAGACAGCAATACAAAAGCCAAAGATACGAAGAATTAAGAAGCAATATACTGAGTTGAAAGCAAGAAAGCTACCTCAACTCTAAGAAGAGAATGCCTAAACAAGAGTAGGAATGGACCACTGGCACAAAAGCTAAGGTAGCAGTAAGAAGATCAAGTTCAGACCATTCTACAAGAAACCAGGCAAAGACAAAGTTTGGAAAAGTAGGCATATACGTCATCTCTACACCATACACAATGATACATTACTATCTGCCTCATATTAAGATCTGCATATTAGTACTTTAAATTATGCTCCCCTAATGGAAATGAAATATATAGCTGACCAACGTAAGAAACACAAGGTTTCTGTGCAGGGGCTGCTCTACCTACCACGTTTACACTTAATAGCTCAGCCTTCATAATGCCCTGGTAGAACAGACAACCTTCACTCCAATTTACAGATAAAGCACCAACAGGTTAGCTACACAGCTGGCATATGGCAGGGTGGGATTTGAACCCCAGTGGTCTGTACCTCTAGAAGCCTACTGCAGGGGAGAACTAGCAAAGGTAAGCCAGTGTTTTCCCGGTACATTACCTACTCAGCAGGAACCAAGGAACTAGTTAAGAACTTCAAGATCTGACTTAAATCTAATCACAGAATGACTAGCGGATAAGAAAGCTGTTATAATTACAAAGGCTAATCAAGAGTAGTGCAAAGGTTGCTAGAATCACGTGTAAATCCAGGCTTCATTAAAGGGGAAAACTTGGCCTGCAAGCATTTAAGTTTACTGTACACCAGGCTGCAGATACAATGAATAAAGGAAACATGCTCAGACAACAAATCATCAACTATGCATGCTGCCAGGCAACCCAGAAGTACACTAACAGAATTCCACACCCTTCTCCAAAGTGGGGGAAGGAGACTGCTCTTCTGAGTGCAATATTAAGAATGAAGGCATAGTGGAGCCCAGCCCCACATTGGTCACTCCCCATAGCCTCAGGCCCTGAGAACCTAAAAGAAGGCCTATGTGGCTTTAAAGAACTCAAGATTACATAGGCAAGTGGCCAGGGATTCCAGACTTCAGGCCAAGTATACCAGGCAGTAGGGGTGAGGGGGAGGAGCAGGAAAACCATTGGGTCCAACTTATGTTGTAAGAGGATCAGTTTCCACTTACAGAAAACAGACCTGAGTGGCAACAGGAACACAAGTGGAAGACTATCACTTTTTCTGCACAAAGGATGGTGGTCTACTCTGAGAAAGAAAAACCAAGTGGAAAAATGTGTCTCGTCATGAAGGGCATGCTTTTTCAGAAGATGTAGAGTAAATAATACTTCAATAAAGAAGTTAAAGACCAAACATCAAAAATACTTTCTACTATCATTTCATATGTAATGGAATTAACTATATGCGCATTTTAAAAGAAGGTGCTATATAAACAAAAGTTAGCAAAAGTGACAGAAATGCATAAGTAAGGACCAGGCCTAAACTTTGCTACCACAGTATTCTAAAGGACTTAAGGTTCCTGTCATATAGTAATTACTCATCTCTTAAATTTTGTAAATCAAGAAAAGTTAATGCTTGCATTTAGAAATCTTAAGTTTAAGGGAGTGTTGATTGCTAAGTTTATGTACGTACTTTGCACGCTGAAATTCAAAATGTAAGGAAAGCTGTTGAGAGGTTATAAACTGACAATTTCAACGTCTATCACATATTCTAAAGCAGAAATCTACAACGCTTACCTGCAGTAAGTAAGCTCTAATTTAAACTCTAATTATTAACTAATATGGAACCTAGAGTAAATGGCAGGTAGGTGAGTGTTAATAAACTTTCAAATTCAGCCAAAAAAAAAAGTGGTCTGGCCCAAAAAATTCCTGAGCCAGTAATATTAGCCAATACAATGCTAACGCATGGGCCTTTATGTGTCAGACATATTCTTATTTACTCCAATACGACTTTCCAATGCATCCTTATATATTAATAATTATAATGTACTATTATATACTAATACATATGAATAACCCTAGTCTACAGCTGTAGCTTGTTAATGACACTTGCCCAAGGTCATAATAAGCTAGTGTAGGTAAAGTTATCCCATCAGAGTAAAAAAGGCCAGGTCCCAACATCTGTTTATTGGGTCAACATCATGAAGCCAGAGACTTTCATAATTCCATTTCCATTTTAAGTCACGTTATACCTTGGGAGAGAACAGATAGATTCATCACCAATGCATGTTCTCCAACTGCTTAAAAGGCAGTTGGAACTTCAAGCATCTAGAAAGGAGACCCTAATACCCTCAACAAACACACCCTCTACCCCCAAAGGCCCAAATCAGACCTGGTCAGGCACAACCATAAGAAACAACCATGGGAAAATGGAAAAGTCAGGTTCACTTCTGACTGGAAGTGTTTTCGCCTGATCAAGGTCCTGAGACTAGTGCTCCAAGTGAGATGCGCAAGTTTTCAGGAGTGAAACTGGTGTCCTTCACGGAGAAGTGGGGACCCAGGGGTTTTCTCACGGGCACCCACCCACGTGCCCAGAATGGCTATGGCCATCCCTGACATTCTTCACCGCACCTTACTATCCCCTGGGCTTGTGCTGGACACTGCAGCCACTGTTCCCTAGGCAAGGCTTCCTTGATGCCAAGACCCAAGGGAGCAGATACACTAGAATAGCTCATTCAGTCTTCATGCTGCCTGAGCCCTGGACCTCGTGCATGGTAAGTTTCTTCCAGAACATGACTTCCCCAGCAACTGGAGATGGAGGGAGCGCCCCAAAAGACAGGACTCGCAAACCTGAGCCGGCTGCGCCCGGGCCCGGACCGGCGATGTTCGTTTCTGGTGGTCGCCATCAGAATGTGGGTTTAGGAACACCAAGGAGGGTCCCGTGAAACACCCCCAGGGACCAGGCCCCCCCCACGCCCCAGCAGCATGCACCGGAAGTGGAGGCCGGAGTGCGGGGCTGAGGGGTGTCCCGCGGACACAAGCTGTCCACTTCCTGTGCAACCAAGCGGGAAGCAGAAGCCGGGTCTGCGGCTGTTCTAGCAAAGGGATCCCAGAAGCTTATTCTGAGCTTGTTCTACTTTGAGGTCAGCGGAGACCCCAAGTTTCTAGTCATGAGAGAACTGTTAGGGGCCTTGGCCCATTTTGGCGCCAAACAGCCCGGGACGCGCGCAACCGGAAGTCCCACCCTGCCCGCGCCAACAGCTGCCGCGCTATCCCACGCATGCGTGTCCGTCTGTCAGCGGCAGCAGCAGGCAAGGGCTACCCAGAGGGGAAGCAATCCCTCCACCCCCAGTGCCGTGCCACCCCCCAGGGCTTGCGATCCCTTGCAGAACCTACCGCCTGCGGACATCGTCTGGCAGCGAGATGGCCCGGGAGGCCAGCGCAGGCACCCGGGCCGGGGCAGTACGGGCAGGCATCTCAGAAGCTGCAGCAGAGGAGTCCTCAGCACAGGCAGCTCTAGCTTTTCGCGCGGAAACCAACAGGGAGGGGTAGCCAGCCGAGATGGAGCGTACCACCCTGGCCTGAACATGGGGGAAGTCGGAATGTACCATGCTGAGAGAGCCTGCAGCGGAGGGAGTAGAACCTGCCCTGTGCAGAGATGCGCATGTGCAAGGCTGGTGCGTCCCCCTGTGTGCAGCAATGGATTTGTCCAAGATCCACCGTTTGCTCCACGCTTTGCCGGAGACATTCATTCATTCTTTCCAGCAGGCTGGGGATGAAAAAGGGAGGATCCCCACGGGATTCAAGAGTGCGGGCCTTAAGTTCAAGTTCTCAGTTGCAAACCCACCACCACCTATTTTCTCACTATAAGGCCCTTGGACGGGTAGTTTGGATCCGCCTTAGTTTTCTTATCTGTTATAAGGGGTTAGGTTAATAGCATCTACTCCAAACAAATCGCTGGGATACAGGAAAGATAACTAGCACCAAGGATCTCACAATTTAGGGAGGTTCAGGCCACATCTACAGCCTGTGTGTTTAAAGAAGCTCCAGAAGATGGGGAAAGAATAGTCTTTAACACATGCTGTTGGGAAAATTGGATATCCATATGCAAAAGAGTAAAGTTGAACCCTTACTTTCCACCATATATAATTAACTCAGCCCTGACTGGTGTGTTCAGTTGGTTGGGTGTCATAAATCTCAGGTTCCAGTTCTGGTCGGGCACATACCTCAGTTGAGGTTCCTTCTCTGGTCAGGGTGTATACTGACAGGCAAATCAATTAATGTTTCTCACATCAATGTTTCTCTTCCTCTCCTTCCCTTCCCTTCTCTCTAAAAATAAATAAAATCTTTTAAAAAATGAACTGAAATGGATTAAAGACCAAATGTAAGGCCTGAAACTATAGAATTAGAAGGAAACTGCAGGGCAGGTAGAACTTGGACTTGGCAATAATTTCTTGAATATGATACAAACAATAAAAACTAAGATAGACACTTCCTTATGTTCCAAATCATTGATTTAAAAACAAAATAAATAAATGAATAAAATAAAATAAAAACCTAAGATAGACAAACAGGAGTACATCAAACTAACAGCAAATGAATAAATCAACAAAGTGAAAAGGCAACATAAAAGCCCTGCCTGGTGACTCAGTGGGTAGGAGCCAGCCTGCCAACCCAGGGGTCGCTGGTTCGATTCCCAGTCAGGGTTGCAAGCCAGGTCTCTTGCCAGGTCCATAGCTGGAGGCAGGTGAAGGGCAACCATACATTGATGTATCTCGCCCTGTCTCCTTCCCTTTCCCCCCTCTAAAAAAAATAATAAAATCTTTTTTTTAATTGTACCTATTTTATAAAAAAAATTTAAGCAAAAAGGCAACAAATAGAATGGGAGAAAATACTTGCAAACCGTCTTTGCAATAAAGAGTTAACACCCAGAATATATAAATAACTCAGACAAATAACCTTACTTTAAAATGGGCAAAGGGTTTGAATACACATTTCAAATTGTTCTGAAATAGATATACAAATGACCAACAGCACATGAAAAAATGCTTAACATCACGGATCATCAAGGAAATGCAAATCAAAACCACAATGAGCCCTGGCTGGTGTGGCTCAGTGAATTGGCGCTGACCTGCGAACCCAAAGATTATTGGTTTGATTCCCCAGCCAGGGCACATAACCAGGTGGCAAGCCAGGTCTCCAGCCAGAGGCAGGTGAAAGGCAACCATACATTGATGCTTCTCTCCCTTTCTTCCTTTCTCCCTGCCCTTCTCTCTAAAAATAATGAATAAAATCTTTTAAAAACTAAGGGAAAAAAAAAACACAACAAGATATCATCTCACAACATTAGGATGGCCATTATAAAAAAAACACTATGAAGTATGTCAATGATCAGATTGGAACCCATGTGCACTGTTGGTGAGAAAATAAATAGTGCAGCAGCTATAGAAAATTGTGGAAGTTCCTCAAAAATATAAAAATGCTACTACCATATGATCCAGTCATCCTACTTCTTGGTATGTATTCAGAAGAACTGAAAACAGGATCTCAAAGATATTTGCATACTCAGCTTGATTGTTGCAACACTATTCACAGTAGCCAAGAGGTGGAAGCAACCCAAATGTTCATTGATAGATGAGTGGACAAAGAAAATATGGCATATACATACAATGAAATATTATTCAGCCTTAGAAAGGAAATCCTGCCCTTTGAAACAATCTGGATGAATCTTGAGGTAATTATGGTAAATGAAATAAGCCAGTATTAAAAGGCAAACACTATTATTCCACTTATTGGAGGTATCTAAGGTAGTCAAACTCTTACGTAGAGAAGGAACTATGGTGGTTACCAGTGGCGAGTGGGAGTAGGGGGAAGGGAAAGTTGTCCAATAGAAACTTTCAGTTTTACAAGATGAAAATGTGCCAGAGATCTGTTGCACCACAAAATACATGTAGTTAACAGTACGGTACTGTATAGTTAAAAAGGATTAAGATGGTGCCCTGGCTGGTGTAGCTCAGTTGATGGCATGCTGGCCTATAATCCAAAGGATTTGCCAGTTCAATTCCCAGTCAGGGCACAGGCCTGGATTGTGGGCCTAGTCCCCACCAGTCAGGAACATGCAAGAGGCAACCACACATTGATGTTTCTCTCCTTCTGTTTCTCCCTTCTCATCCCTCTCTTAAAAAAAATAAAAATAAAAAATAAGTTATTATTTTTTTAAATGACTAAGATCATAAATACTATGATTTATGATTTTTTTACCACAAAAATAAACTAATAAGGTAGGGGTGAGTTGTTTTTTTTTTTAAGAGTACTTTTTCTGCTATAACAACAAAAACAATAAAAGCACCAGAACAATTTAAAATTATGGTACAGTTTTACATTTTTGTATTACAAAATTTGTAAGCGAATGTGTTTGTCAACACACATTCCCCAACAAGTTTCCCAACAAGTGGTGAGAAGGGGGTCAGCCTGGCCAGCAGCGGGCCTCAGACCTTCTGGTTACTCTGGGTTACCCACACACAGCAAGTTCCAGGAGAACTGAAACAGTAGGACTAAAGTTAGTAGTTATTGCCCTGGTTGGTGTGGCTCAGTGGATTGAATGTGGGCTTGTGAACCAAGTGGTCACCCATTCAATTCCCACTTAGGGCACATGCCTGGGTTGCCAGCTGGTTCCCTAGTTGGGAGTCAGAGAGGCCGACAATCAATGTTTCTCGTGTGCCTTGATGTTTCTCTCCCTCTCTTTCTCCCTCCCTTCCCCTCTCTCTAGAAATACTTTATTTTTAAATAAATTATTTTAAAAAATAAAATTTATAGGTATAATTAAATATTTAGTTAGCATTATGTACTATACCAGGCTCTTTAAAGGAGTTATTTATTTCTTAAACAGTAAGGGAGATATCAGGACCCCATTTCTCTCCTGTGGCCACTAGGATATTGTTACAAAAGAACCTGGTTCAGCCCTAGCCAGGTGGGTCAATTGGACCATGGTCCGGTACACGAAAAGGTTTTGGGGTATGATTCCTAATCAGAGTATATACCTAGGTTTTGAGTTAAATCCTCTATGGGAGCATGTACAGGAGCCAACTGATCCACGTCTCTCCCTCACATCAATGTTTTCCCCTCCTGCACCATCCCCCCTAAAAAAGAAAAAAATCAATGAACATATCTTCAGGTGAGGATTTAAAGAAAAAGCCCAGGCTGGTGTGGCTCAGTGTATTGAGCACTACTAGCCTTTGAACCAAAGGGTCACTGGTTTGAATCCCAGTCCAGGCACATACCTGGGTTTCGGTCCTGGTCCCCAGGTGGAGGCATGCAAGAAATGCAACCACACACTGATGTTTCACTCCCTCTCTTTTCCCCTCCCTTCCCCTTTCTCTAAAAATAAATAAAATCTGTTTTTAAAAGAATCCTGCCTCAGAGGCTGCTTCCCCCAAGATCATAGACTCAGAGACCACAAATCCAGGTGTCTTTAATGCCAGAGTATGAATGCAAAACAATGACCCAAGGGTTGACTCGCTATCAGGCCCTGAGATGTCAAAGAGACAGCACTGGGGGAGCTATACTAAGGAGAGGAGCAGAAAGGAAGTAGCAGTTAAGGAGACAGTCTGGCAAGAGTGAGGCTCAAGCCCCATAGACTATCAGAAGCCAGCATCTGGGCTCCTAACCCACATTAGGAAAAGAGGTGCTCACGGGAAAAGGAAGAGGGAAGACAAGCAGGCCTGCTGTTTAGGGGCCTCAACTCACAGGAGAGCATTGTATTTATTGGAGTCTTCCCCTCAGGTAAATTATCTTTATAATCCTGTTGCCAAGGGATGATTGACCCATTTTACAGAATGGAGAAGGGTTCTGGCAAGTTGGTGCTAAAGCTGGGCTCCCAGCCCAACAGGACTTGCTCTCAAGTTACTTGGAGGCAAAATGCCAGACTTATCTTCAATTCCTCTCCTCCCCTCACAGGTAACACATGAGGAATCTGTTAGTTCTTCCTGAAATGTAACCCAAGTCTTTCTCATTATTTACTCTGCCACTACTGTCACCCCAGGCCGCCATCATCATTAGCAGCCTTCTCTCTGATCCCCTAGACTGCTGTGTTCACAGAGCTTAAAAGAATTTTTAAATCAGAACATGCCATTTTCTTCTTCCCTACTAAAAACCCCTATTGCCCTTGAACTAAAATCTACATATTTTACTCTATTTACAGGATTCTGCCTGTAGGTGTCTCATTCTCCCTCTCACTTGAGCTCAGCTTTGTTGATCCACTTTGAGTCTCTCAAGCTTTTCTGTGACCCAGGGCCTTTGCCTTTGCTGTCACTTATGCTTAGGCCACTCTTCTGGGAGATTCACACAGCTCAAAGCTTACTGCTACATAGAGGCTTTCCCTGACCACACAGAAGCAACCCCTCACTGTTGCTCCCAGTCATTCTATCCTATTACCCTGTTCCCTCATAGCATTTACTGTCAGGAATTCTCTTCTCACGTCTACTGCTGTCTGCCTGTTACACTATACAGAGCAGAGATCAGCAAGTTCTTCCATAAGAATCAAATATAAATATTCAGATTTTGTGGGCCCTATGTCTCTGTTGCAGCTACTCTGCTTCCATTATAGTGTGAAAACATCCAAAGACAATACATAAATATATGACTATGTTCCAATAACAATTTACCAGTGGGCCTTAGAGTGCTGATCCCTGCAAAGGCTATGAGTCCCAGAAGGCAAGTATCTTATCTGCCTCCTTCACAGCTGATGCTCCAAGGACTCACTCCATAGGAATCCAAATTATCAGTTGAATTAATTATAGGACATAACGTAGCACATGGGAGGTGTCTGATGAAGAGTAAAGGTCAATGTTGGTAGGTATAAAGCTGTTTTTCCCCTCATGACCATGTAACTTCCAACTTACAAACAGGGAAACTTAGGTCCAAATCACCTTGGGTTGCAAAATCAGGTTTATCTCTAGTCCCTAAGTCACCTGCCTCACTCCAGAGTTTTTAGTGGTTTTCTAGTGCTCACCTGACCACTAAAAATGTCAGCTAAATCAATGAAGAAAGAACTTACACCCTGGCTGGTGGTACAGCGGATAAGGTGCCAACCTGCAAATCCAAAGGTCGCTGGTTCAATTCCCAGCCAGGGCACATAACCAGGTTGCAAGCCAGGTCTCCAGCCAGGTCTGTAGCTGGAGACAGGTGAAAGGCAACCATACATTGATGTCTCCCTCCCTCTCTCCCTTCCCTTCTCTCTAAAAATAATAAATACAATCTTTTAAAAATAAATCAATTAATTAATTAAAAAGAAAGGACTTCACTACTTCAAGAGTCTCCAGTGACTAGCTGGACCTCCAGAAGCCCTCCTACCCCATCTACTAATGGGTTCATCCCTTTAGCAAAGGGACTGGTACTTCCACAAGAAACTAGGTTCAGGCCCTGACTGGTTTGCTCTATTGGTTGAAGCATTGGCCTATGTACCGAAAGATTGTGGGTTCAATCCCTGGTCAGGGAACATACCTAGGTTGTGGGTTTGATCCCCAGCTTGGGTTCATATGGGAGGTAACTGATCAATGTTGCCCTCTCACATCAATCTTTTTCTTTTTCTCTCTTCCCTCTCTAAACATCAATAAATATATTCTTGAGTGAGGCTTTAAAATAATTCCTTAAAAAAAGAACAACACACAAACAAACAGGGACTCCTGGCCAAGATGGAGGGTCAGGTAGTCATGCTTTGTCACCTTCAACCGTAAGAAGGATTACATCTACCTTAAAACAAAAAAACTAGAGCTACCAGAAAATTAAACTACATGGAAGCCCAATAAACAAAGATATAAAGAAGCAATACTTATCCAGACATGTAGAAGGGGCACAGCTGGGGTAAAGAAGTCATGGTGTGGCAGCTGCGGCACCGGTGGCAGTAGCGGTGGAGGTGGTGGTGGAGCTGGCGGTGGAAGTGGCGGTGGCGGCAATGGTGGCAGTGGCCAGCGATCAGAAAGAGCAGTCACACATTTAAAAAGCCAGGAGAGATACCTGGGGTGTGATCCCAGTCCCAGGCCAGACCACATGGCTAATGCTTACAGCGCCCAGGGTTCCAGCGCGGAAAAAGTAAAACCGCATTGCTTCCGGCTGTGGAAACCAGTGGGGGCTGGGGCGGAAGAAGAAACTGCCAGTTCTCGTGAGAGTCTGTTCAGAGGCTTCCACAGTCCTAGAACATCCACCAACCCACCCACTTTGGGAACCATCACCAGAGCAACAGCTGGAGGGATGCCAGTAGCATGTGAGAAGCAGGTGAAGTGACCACAATAAGGGACAAGTGCTGACCAAGCAGCATTGTTCCCTCCCCGGTCCCTCCCCCACTTATAGCGCCAGGACATGGTGAAAAGAGTCCCTGGGGAATGACGAACACCTAAGGCTCCGCCCCTTACAGTGTACCCAGAGATGACTGCTTTACCAAAGACGGAGGCGAACACAGGAGCCTTATTGCTTCTGACTGTGAAAACCAGTGGGGGTAGGGGCAGAGGAAGAAACTGCCAGTCTCTCAGAAGAGTCTGTTTGTTTAGAGGCCCCCACAGTCCTAGAATATCCACATACCCACCTACTCTGGGAACCACGGCCAGGGCAACAGCTAGAGGGGTGCTAGTCCCATATGGGAAGCGAGAAAAGTGCCTGGAAAAGGGGTGAGTGCTGAGCAAGCAGCATTGTTCCCTCTCATCCCCACCATACCATGCCACAACATGGTAAAACAGGTTGCCCCACACTGACAAATACCTAAGGCTCCGCCCCTTACAACATAACAGGTGTGACTGCTCTACCTGAGACACAGAGGCAAACACAGGAGCCTGTCAAGTTGAGTCAGAGAAGTATGGCCCAAAAGAGGGAGCTTATCAAGGCTTCAGTGGGTGAACCTAGTGCCATAGAGATAGCCAACCTAACCTAACAGATGCAGAGTTCAAAATTGTTTAAGATGCTCACAAACTTGACAGATATGCTTACATACAGCAAATGCAGAAAGGAAGAAAAGAAGGCTATGCCATGTAAAATGAAGAAAAATCCACATGAAACCAAAGGTGAAGGGAAGGATTCAAATCACTATTTGGAACACGAGGGAAAATAATCAACCAGTATAGAAAGAGGAAACAAAAATTGAAAATAACAAGGAGAGGCATAGGAACTTCTGGGGCAACTTTAAACATGCCAGCATCCGAATCATAGGGGTGCCAGAAGGAGAAGAGGAACAGCAAGAAATTTCAAACTTAACTGAAAAAATAATGAAGGAAAACTTCCCTAATTTAGCTAAGAAAATGACATACAAGTGGAGGAAGCACAGAGAGTCTCAAACAAGCTAGACCCAAAGATGACAACACCAAGACACATAATAAAATGCCAAAGGTTGAAGAGAAAGAATCTTAAAAGCAGTAAGAAAAAAGTGAGCTACCTACAAAGGACTTCCTATAAGATCATCTGTCAGTCTGATTTCTCAAAAGAAACTTGGCAGGCAAGAAGGGACTGGCAAGAGGTATTCAAAGTGATGAAAAGCAAGGACCTACAACCAAGATTACTCTACCCATCAAACCTACCATTTAGAATGGAAGGGCAGATAAAGTGCTTCCCAGACAAGGTAAAGCTAAAGGAGTTCATTATCACCAAGCCCTTATTATATGAAATGTTAAGGGACACATTTAAGGAAAATATCTAAACTATGAACAAAATAACAGCTCCTATCAACAAGTGAATCTTAAAAATAAAATACATAAGCAAACAATTACCAAAGGAACAGAACCATAGATATGGTGATCATATGGAGGGTTGTTAGTAGGGAGGGGGAGAGGGAGAATGGGGGAAAAGGGGCAGGGATCAAGAAACACAACTGGGTGCTGGCCTGTGAACCCAAAGGTCCCTGGTTCAATTCCCCAGCCAGGGCACATAATCAGGTTGCAAGCCAGGTCTCCAGCCAGGTCTGTAGCTGGAGGCAGGTGAAAAGCAACCATACATTGATATGTCTCTCTCCCTCTCTGCCACTCTCCCTTCCCCTCTCTGAAAATAATAAATAAAATATTTTAAAAATTAAAAAAAAAAAGAGGCACAACTGGTAGTTACAAAATAAACAGGAGGACATTAAGAATCGTATAGGAAATGGAAACGTCAAACAACTTACGTGCATGACCCATGGATATAAACTAAGGGCAGAGGGGAATTATTGAGAGGGAAGGGAAGTAAGTACCAGGCAGAGGGAGGCAAAGGGGAAAAAATTGGGACAACTGTAGTAATATAATCAGTAAGGTAGACGTTAAAAAAGGAAAAACAAAAAATTTAAAACAAAAACAAAAACAGGTTCAGCTCTTGTGGGCATTCACGCCACCTCCACCTCTTTATAGTGTTCATAAACCTCTCACGAGAAAGACAAAAGACTCGTCAGGCCCAAGCTCCCTGCTTTCCAGGCTACATTCCAGCCTTTGGTTGTAAGGCCACACTCCAGAGGCCAGGAGAGGGAGCATTTCACAAAGGCTGGAGAGACATACTCCACAGAGGCCGGCCCAGTGAAGATCCCGGCAGCCCAGAGCACCGGGACTAGTGGAGGGGTGGTCATGCGTCCTCACCATGTTCAGTCAGAAGGTCGGTGCTGAGTCATGCGGCATGCTGGGGAATTAGTCACAGCCCCTGAAGTCTCTCCCCTGGTGCAAGGCCCAGCAGAAGCATGCAGTGGCAGGAGCCCTGAAGGGTTTAATGGGGACACTTTGCCCCTTTCACCTCAGACAGGCGTCTAGGCAGGAAGAGCAGCAGTGCAGGTCCCTCCCGCAAGCTCTCTCTCCGGGCTCAAGTGACCAGGAATGAGTCTGGGGAAACCAACATGGAAATGTGCTGGGCTGACCTGCCTGCAGCTTGCGGGGGCGCTTGAGCAGGCTGGTGGCTTTCTGTTTGAGATCACAGGAGGCTTGCTGCCAAGCTGAGTGGGGTTTTCCTTCAGACAATCCTTGAGTCAGTTAGCCGATCTTTACCAGCCCAGGTCACCCTCGCCTCTCTCCGGGACACCCGTCCAGTCTCCTTCCTGGGCTGCCATTCAGGTCTCTCCCACCTATTCTCTACATGGCAGTGGGAGGAATCTTCTCAGAATCCTAATCTGATCCAGTAACCTCCTCCCTAACCTATTCCATACACCTAAATAGCTCCCCAGGGCTTTTAGGGTAAACCTAACTCCTATGCACCTAGCGCTGCCCACACCAGCTTTTGCCACTCACTCCTTTGTTCACCCCAGCTGAGGTACATCCTGGATACTTCTAGCCCCTTCCTGCCTGAGCCCTGTGGTAGCCAGCCTCCAAGGGGGCCCTCAACATTCCTTACCTCTCAGCTTTCATGCCCTTATGGAGCCCTCTCCCACTGAATCAAGGTTGGTCTGTGTGGCCAGGAGAATATCATAGAAGCAAAGGTTGTGACTTCTTAGATGAGGTCATAAAAGCCATCGCTACACCAGCTTGTTCTTATGAGGGAAGCCAGCTACCATGTTGTAAGGATGCTCAACCAGCCCTACCCTACAAGGAGGTCCATTTGAAGAGGAGCCAATTTCTTAGTCCAGTGAATAAGCCACTTTGAAAGTGGCTCCTCCAGCCCCAGGCAAGCCTTCAGATGGATGACTATAGACCCAGCTACTATATTTGTACCCTTTTGAAAGGCCTCAAGCTAGAGCTGCTCAGTTTTGCTGCTTTCTGAAGTCCCAACCCACAGAAATCCTGAGAAGTGATACATGGGTATTGGCCTAAGCCACTAGACTTTGGGGCTTTTTGTTATGCAGCCATACTTTTTGCAAATTTTCTGCACTTGCTGTTCCATAGCCTGAAAAGTCCTGCTGCTCTGTGTGCTCACTCCTTGTACTTGGAGTATCTCTAATCATTCTTCCTATTTGGTCTTAACCATCACCTCCTTCAAGGAGCCTTTTCTTTCCTCTCCCAGCCTTATCAGGTATCTGATAGGCTCCTAGAACTACAGCTCTTTCTTTCAGAGCCTTTACTTAAGCTGGCAATCATATATTTTGGGGTGATGGCTTATGTCAACCATACCACCATGTATGCCTAGCAAAGTGCCCAGCATATAGTTGGCATGCAATAAAGACTTGGGGAGTATTCAAGGGTTAGGGTAGGATGCCTGTTGCCCTACATTAAAAGCTCTGTTCGCAAATGTCCATCAAAAAACAAATACACATCCTTTTTTTTTTCAGCTATTCTACTTCCAAGACTTTAAGATTTTATTTATTCATTTTTTGAGAAAGAAGAGAAGGGAGGGAGAAAGAGAGGGTGAGAAACATCATTATGCCCGCAACCCAGGCATGTGCCCTGACCAGGAACCGAATCTCAACCCCTTGGTTCCAAAGCCAGCACTCAATCCACGGAGCCACACTACCCAGGGCCCAAGACTTTCTCTTGAGATCCACTTACTCACATATGCAAAATGAGAAGCACACACGACTATTCACTGAGCCTTGCCTGTAGCAAAAAGGGGGGAAATTCTAGTTCTCCATCACTGATGATTTAGCTATAGAAATTGTATTCTATTCATACAGTGACAGACCCCAAAACAACAAAAACCAAAGGGTGTTTTCCAACATAATATCATAAAGATTGTTTTCTATCTGTAAGTGAAAATAAAATGCAGATGTAGAAGAGAATGTGTAGCAGTGTGCTGTTTATGTAAAAAAGAAAGGGGTGGGGGCAATTATGTGTTTTTACTTGTCTATACATAAAACCTTGGAAAAGAAACAGAACTTACTGAAGATAAGGAATGTTAACCAGCAGGGTGGAAGCTGTGGGCAGAAGAGGAACTTTTCTGAATATCTCTTTGCCCTTTTGAATGCTGAAACATGTGGCTTTGTCATTTATGTCAAAAACAAAACAAAACAAAAAAAACAACTGGTAGAACAGTGGGGAAAGGATGGTCTTTTCAATAAATGGTGATGGGTCTGTTGACTGGCCATATGGAAGAAAGTGAACTTTGATCCCCACCTCAAACCATACACAAAATTCTAATTAGGAAAGCAAAGTCAAGAAAGCTTTTAAAATAAGGTATCTATGTTCCACATCTCTGACTTTGGAGTAGGCAAGTATTCTTTTAACAGGACACAAAGCATGGAAATACATTTGGCTATATTAAAATGAATTTGTTTATTAAAGGTACCCCCTAGCCCTGGCTGGTGTGGCTCCGCAGATTGAATGCTGACCTAAGCATCAAAAGGTGGCTGGTTCAATTGCAGTCAGGACACATGCCTGGGTTTCAGGCCAGGTCCCTAGTTGAGAGCATGCCAGATGCAACCAATGGATGTTCTCACACATTATTGTTTCTCTCCCTCTTCCCTCATCCCTCCCCCTCCCTCTGAAAATGAATGTATTTTTCAAATTTTATTTATTTACTTTTAGAGAGAGGGAAATAGCGGGAAAGAAACAAAATGTGTGCGAGAGACACGTTATTTTTTTTTTTAATATTTTATTTCATTATTTTTTAGAAAGAGGGGAAGGGAGAGAGGCAGAGAGAGAGGGAGAGACATCAATGTATGGTTGCATTTCACCTGCCTCCAGTCACAGACCTGACTGGAGACCTGGTTTGCAACCTGGTTATGTGCCCTGGATGGGGAATCGAACCTGCGACCTTTGGGTTCCCAGGCCAGTGCCTTAACCACTGTGCTACCAGCCAGGAAGAGACACATTATTGATCAGTTGCCTCTTGTGCACACCCCCAGCCGGAAACTCAGCCTGAAACCCAAGCATGTACCCTGACCAGGAATCGAACCAGCAACCCTTTGGTTCACAGACCTGCACCCAATCCACTGAATCACACCAGCCAGGGCTGAAAATTAATATTTTTTAAACAATAAAATGTAAAGTTACCCCCTAAAGACAAGCCACACATATATACCGATCAAGGACTCATACAGAATTTCAAATTAACAAGCAGACAGACAAAAGCCTCTTACTAAGCAGACAAAAAGAGCTGAACAGGCACTTCACAAAAGAGGATATCCAAATGGCCAAGACGCACATGGAAAGCTGTTTGACTTCATTAGTCATCAGGGAAATGCAAAATGAAGCCACAAGCGATATCAGCTCCCACTCACCCACATCCACACCAGGATGGTTATAAAGAAAAAAAGAAACATTGTCAAGTGCTAGAAGTACCAGAATTCTTCTGTGTTGCTGGGGGAGTCCAAAATGGTACAATCGCTTTGGAAAATAATTTGGCTTCATTTACTAAAGCTAAATACACACCTGCCCAAATCCAGCAACTTGACTCCTGGAATGCGTGCTCTGGAAAGCATGCTCATACCCACCAAATGACATGCACAAAAATGTTCGCAGCAGCTTTATTCATAATAGCCAACAACTTGAGGCCATGTGAATGTCTAACACCAATAGTAAAGACGACAGTTACCTACTTATACAGTGGACTACGCTACACTGGGGTCAAACTTTTCTGTGAAGGGTCAGATAGTAAATATTTTACAATTTGTGGACCATGTTCTCTGTCACAACAACTCTACTCTGCTGTTGTGGTGTGAAAGCAGCCATAGATGACTATGTAAATAAGTGGGCATGGCTATGTTCCAATAAAACTTTATTGACACTGAAATTTGAGTTTGAATTTTATGCTATTTTCACATGTCATGAAATATTTATTTTTTTCAACTATTAAAGATGTAAGAACCATTCTTAGCTTATGGTTTATACAAAAAACAAGCTGTGGGGTGAATTTGGCATACAGGCCTTAGTTCGCAGAAACTTGCTATTTATCATCGAGAATAAGCACTCTACAAATAAAGATAAATCTACATGCAAAACTACAAATAAGCCTCAAAAACATTAGGATGTATGAAAAAAGTCAAGCATAAAAGAGCATTATAATCCTCTGACTTTGTTTATATATGTCACCATGGTACATATCTACACTTCTCTCACATACTTCAAACGTGGACTTCTTTTCTTCCTTTCTCCTAAGACATTTGCATATGTCCCACCTTGCCTCCCTCAGCCCAACCAACCCTCATATCAGCCTGCCTGGGTCCCGAAGCTACCAGCCATGAGAGCCACCAGGTCCTGGAGGAAAACGGTGAGACCTGGATGAGAGTCACTCACCTCCTGGCAAAAGAAGTAAAAAGCACAACAGCATCTGCTCCTGAACTGCAAAAAAGTCGTCCACACCACACAATGCAGGAATGAGAACTAGGTCTGCCCTGCCCATTAAATCAGAGACTTCACGTGAAGCACCGCCTACCTGCAAATAACTGCTAATCAACCACAACCATGTTTGCAAAGGTAATCACCAAGTTATTAAAACTCCCTGGCAAAGAGAGTTTGAAAGTGTCTCTAGAAGTTTCCTCACTCTTTCAGCTGTGGCCTGGGAGTTCTGAACCAGCTGACCAGGTAGAAAGAGTCAGACGGGCACCTGCTTTTTCCACAAGCTGAGCACCACTGACATTTAGAGCTGAAGAATCCTTTGTCATGGGGACTGTCCTGTACATTTCAGGGCTATTAGCAACATATCTGACCTCTATCTCCACTAGGTGCCAGCAGCACTTCCACCCCCGGATGAGACAACCAAAAATGTCTCCATTATTGCCAGATGTCCCAGGAGGGGATGTGGAATGGAATCACCCTGGGTGAGAATGACTGATCTAGCCACAAGGAAATAACAAAGCAATGACCTTGTCCTACAGTTCCTTGAGGCAATATCTCACAGCCTTAAATCAGCCCACAAACCAGCAGTTTTGAAGGCTGTAAGTCATGCATGGTTCACATCAGAAGTGGTGCAGAGTGAAAATGCCAAGGCCTGGATGCTGGAATCAGGTCCTCTGGGCCCTGGTAGAGGCCAGGAAGCTGTATTTTTTCACAAGCTCCCATGTGTGAAAGTTTAAGATGTAATTTTCCCCAGATGCACAGAGGTATAATAGGTAAATAAAAATTGCATATATTTAAGGTGTACCACATGATGATTCAATATATATATATATGTTGTGAAAGGATTACCACAACCCAGCTAATTAACACATCCATCAGCCCAGTTACCAGTTTTTGTGGTTAGTGAACACTACTGTTTTAGCAAATTCCAATTACATAATACAGTATTATTAACTATAATCACCATATTGTACGTGAGATCCTCAGAAATTATTTATCTTACAACTGAAAGTTTGTACCCTTTGACTAATATCTCTCCAATTGCCCCATTACCCAGACCCTGGCAACCACTATTCTACTTTCTATTTCCATGAGTTCAATTTTTTTAGATACCACATATAAATGAAATCAGATCATACAATATTTGCATTTTTGTGTCTGGCTTATTTCACTAAGCATGTTGTCCTCCAGATTCACCCATATGGTTGCAAATGGCAGGATTTCCTTGGTTGTGGCTGAATAATATTCAAGTGTCTGTGTATCACATCTCTTTATTCATTTACCTATTGATAAACACATAGGTGGTTTTTATATCTTGGCTGCTATGAGTAATACTACAATGAACATGGGAGTGGAGATACCTCTTTCATTTTCTTTGTACATATACCCAGAAGTGGGATTGCTGGTAGTTCTATTTTTTTTCCTTTTAAATATGGAACGCTTCACAAATTTGCATGTCATCCTTGCACAGAGGCCATGCTAATCTTCTCTGTCTCATTCCATTTTTTTAGTATATGTGCTGCTGAAGCAAGCACTGGTAGTTCTACTTTTAATGTTTTGAGGAACCCATACTGTTTTCCACAGTGGAAACTTTCCAACATTGTATTATATATTTATTTTTATAAACTGGCTAGAATGTGAGATCTCTGAGAGTAGGAATGAAATAGGACATTCAATATGCATTTCAAGAGGTTCAGCTTCTTTTTCAACAAGCTTATTGAAGAGAAATATACAGGCCCCAAAAATGGCATATATTTTAATGTAAAAATCAATGATTTTTAGTAAACTTGCCAGGTTGTGCAACTATCACCACAATCCAGTATTGGGACATTTTCATCACCCCAACAGAAGTCCTCATGGCTGTTCACAGTTAATCCCTGTTCCTACCTCCAGCCCCAAGCAACGATCAAGCCACACTTTTTGTCTCTCTAGATTTGCCTCTTGTGGCCATTTTATGTAATGGAATCATCTAATATGTGATCTTTTGTGCCTGGCTCCTTTTATTTAATATAATTAAATTTAATCCATGTGATCGCATGTATTACTATTTCATTCATTTCATTGCTGAATTTTATTCCATTGTCTGGGTGAATCACATTTGTTTACCCATTCACCAGTTGATGGGCAGCTGAACTGCCTCCACCTTAGGGTTATTAGGGAAAATCCTGCTCTAAGCATTCAAATGCAAGTCTGTGTGCACATGCGTGTTCATTGCTCTTGGGTAGGTGCCTGGAGTCAGATTTCTGGGTCATACTGTAAGTTTATGTTTGCCTTTGTAAGACACTGCCAAACAGTTTTCCAAAGTGGAAGTACCATTTTACATTCCAGGCTGGAATTATTCCTACATCCATTTTACAGATGAAGAAACCAGCTGAGACTTGTTAGATGACTTGTCCCGAAGTCTACCTGGCTTGCCAAGTATTGATTTGAGATACAATCTATTTTTATTTTACTTCAGAAAATACACTCAACACTTACAACCACGGTTGCCACTAGAAATGAATCACATCTACCCAAGTTAATTTCCCCTTTTTGACATTCTGCTAATCCTGGACAAGACATTTAGGGGAAGGTGATGAATGTCTGAATTTGGGGAAAGTACATTTGCTTTATAGACAAATAAGAAAACTGGTCAGGATGTGAGGATGGGGAGATAAATTAGAAACCCTTTGAGGCTGCTCATGCAATAATGGGTCCAGGCAACAGTCAATTGTTCATGGACGATCATACTACCAGGGAACAGTTGGATGGGAAATTTATGAAGGTGGGATCAGACTGATGGCATCTGAATCCCCTGATCAGTCTTTATCATTAGTAAAAGAGAGGCAGCCAGATGTCATATCCTCCTGCTGGAAGTTTCCAGCACCACCTATGAAGAACTGAAGTCAAACCTATCAATTGGACTGGGGAAGAGGAATATGATATAAGGGGATGCCCTCAATTAATACCAAATTATGAAACTCTTCAGGGCAGACAACCTGGTTTCTTCAACAAATAAATTACTAAACCTCAGTTAAACAGGTTAAAAAGGTGGTTAAACCTATTGTTTAACAAGGAACAGTTGTTAAATAATACTTAAGAAATCCATTAATTAAATGTCATGTAAGGACCTTATTTGCATTCTAGTTCAAATAAATAAAATGATATAAAGGAAAAAGAAAAACTGTGGTTAGATGATCATAAGAGGTTTAACATATAAAGGTAGGATTAGAGTAAGAATTTGAAGGAACGTAGATTTCAGTCCAGACAGATGGGGAAATGTTAACACCGGCTGGTACCTTTAATAAGTTTAATCATGGTATTGTGGTTAAGTTGGAAAAAAAAAAAGCCTTGCTTTTTTTTCTTTTCTCTTTTTTTAGCATTGCTTTCTTTTGAAGATAAAAAGTGGCTTATCTACAATGAAATGATGTGATGTCCTCTAATTTTCTTAAAGCTATCCAGTGAGTAATAACTGATTCAGACAGGAATGCATTCTAAAGGAGTAAAAAGTTTGATAAGTAGTAGGCTATTTACAGTCTCAAACTACCACCCCACAAGATAGTTAATAATTACAAGGTGGGAAATAGTAACTTTAAAGTGGAGAAACTTGGCAGATACCAGCAAGTAATGAAGGTTAGCATGGCTAATAATGAAACTAATTGAGAAAAATACATTACTTCTGTGTTATCTCTTCCAAAAGGATGCATAGCCTGAATGTAATCATGAGGAAACATCAGACAAATCCAAGCTGAAGGGCATTCTACAAAGTAACTGACCTGTATTTTTAAAAAATGCCAAGGTCACCAAAGATAAAGGTTCATAAACTGTTCTGATTGAAGGTGACTGAAAAGATAACTGAATGCAACAAGTGGTCTGGGATTTCCTTCTGCTAATATAAGGGTCAGTAATGAGACAGTTTAAGGTTTATAGATTTCCTGATTTTAATCATTTTACTAAGGTTATATAGGAGAATGTCTTAGGGAACAAAGTATTTGGGTGGATGGATGATAGACAGATTTAAGTGGATGGATGGAGGGAGGATCAGATGGACAGATAGACAGGAGCCTGGATACTAGTAAGTAGGCATCTGTCCTTTTTACCCAGGACCGATTTCCTCTGAAACTTTTTAAATTGAGAAATCTATTTCTCTTTATTTATTTTTTCCTGCCAAGCCTTAGTCCATTTATTTGATGTGCATGGGTGAAGTCTCCAGCCAAGGGTCAGGCACGCATTTCTCTTTACTAATATTTTGTGTTTTCTGTCATTTGCAGCCCAGCCTAATCTTGATATCATCATTAAAAGAAATGCTCCAAAAATCCTAAGTGACATGAGGAAGCTACCATGTCATTCTCAGTAATGATGATGGTGAGACAAACTTTTGTCAAATTGGCAGCATATACCAAGAGAGTTCAGCTGCCCAGTTTGCAGAAACCAGAGATTCAAGTATAGAATTGTTAATGGCCACATGTGGCTATTTGCATTTAAATTCAATTTAAAATCTTAGTTTCTGCCCACAAGTGTGCCTGACAGATATGGCATAGTTCCATGAATGCAAAAAGTTCCACTGAGATTGGTCTAGGACTTTTCTTAAGACTGTGGTGCCAAAATGATGCGTGGGGGGTGTTTTGTGAGAAACATGCATCACTGGGGTCACTCCAGACCTATTCAATCAGAATCCCTCACTGCAGGGCCTAAACAGCTGCATTTTAGCAGGTTCTTCCAGATGATTCTGGTGCTTCCTAATATCCAACAGCCTCATTAGGGGAAAAGGAAGTGAAAGTCATCTTGCATCACTGTAGGTTGGTCCTTTCCATTCTAGGCCCCAAGATTTGAGATCTCTGTAAAGTAGATCTTCAGGGTATGGCGGAGGATCAGATGTGATTGCTATGTTAATCAAGGACTGCCTGGGTTCAGATCCTAACACTTGCATTCACATGCTTGGGCAGTTCACTTGACCTCTCTTACCTGTCATTTCCTTATGCGTTGAGTGCTGATGATAGCGCCTGAGTACCCCAAAACTGTTGCTTCCCCTATTTTTGCTTCACAGCACTTGGCACTTACTGAAATGACCATCTTTGCTTTTACAACATTTATTGAGTACCTACTTGTGCTAATCACTGTTCTTGGGTCAAGCAGTGAAGACAGACACCAACCCCTGCTTCCATGGAACTAGCATTCCAAAAGGGGAAATAGAAAATAAGTCAGATGAAGCAAGATGTGTTCCATGTTAAAGAGTAGCAAGAGAGACAGATAGGAAAAGAAACTCATGCATGGCAAGGCCAGAGGCCTCACTCAGGTTGTGATATTTAAATATAGATCTGAAGGAGGAGGGAGGAGGGAGGAGTCAAAGGATGTCTGGGGGATCATTCCAGACAGAGGAAACAGCAGGTGCAAAGTCCCTGTGGTGGGAACATGCCAAGTGCTGTTTTGTTGTTGTTGTTGTTGTTGTTGTTTAAGATTTTACTTATTTTTAGAGAGAGGGAAAGGGGAAGAGGCAGAAAGGGAGAGACACATCAATGTGTGGTTGCCTTTCACCTGCCTCCAGCTACAGACCTGGCTGGAGACCTGGTTTGCAACCTGGTTAGGTGCCCTGGCTGGGGAATTGAACCAGCAACCTTTGGGTTCGCAGGCCGGCACCTTATCTACTGTGCCACCAGCCAGGGCCCCAGATGCTGTTTAACATGCAGAATACACAGTGGCAAACAACATGGATGCAATCCTATCTTCCAGGTTTTTATATTTTAATGGGGGAAGGCGATAAACTGTCATATAATACACTGAAAGATGCTAAGCAGGTGAAGGGCTAGACAGGGAAGAGTGTGGTAAGGGCAGGCTTCTACAAGGAAGCTGCATTTTAGCAAAGGCCTGAAGGAGGAGCCGGAGGAAGCACAGGGTATTTGGGAGAAATGTATTGATTCTTGGATTCTTGCCTGGCCTATGCCTCTTCCTCCCAATCTCAGCGAGGGCTCAGGTTTCCAGAGGTTGTCCCTGCACTGCTGACGGAAGGGGAATTCCAATGGGGGTGCAGGCCTTTCAGCCTCTGGCTGCTGTTTACCTCACTCCTCTCTCACTGGCTGCCCTAGTATTTTGTGCTGGTGTTGTTGGGTGAGGCTTCAGCTTGGGGCTCTGTGTTCTCAAAGCTCAGATCTACAAAGGAGCCACCGGACTCTGTGCCTGAGTTCCATCTGGGCTTCTCCTAGTTCTGGGTGGGGCTGGCTAAGGCTGGCAGCTCATATTTCCATGGCAAAGATGTTGTTGAGGACTCTTTCTCTGGCCCAGAAGTAGAGCTCGCAGGATCTCAAGCCACCCCACCTGAATTCAAATCCAGACAGGTGCTGCCGCAACTGCTGTGTGACCCTGAGCAACTCACATAACTTCTCTGAACCCATGTCCCCATAAAAGGAGTTTTTAGTAACTCCCACCTCCTGAGGATTCACATCTTTCTCCCTGGGAGCTGGACAGGTGATCTGGGGGACCACAGGCTCAGATGGCCCTTCAGAGCTCTGTATTCCTCAGAGGAATGGCTGACCAAGCACTTTCTAGGCAGAAAGATGTACTTGGAACGGAGAAGGGGGGCCCCATACCAGATCTTTCTTTGAAGAAGAGCAGGGAGGCCTCAAACAACTGCCCTGGGGAAATGCAAGCGTGGATCCCATTCTCAGAAGCCACAGCAATCCTGGTTTGGGCCGGGCTAGGGTGGGGACGCAGAATGGAAAGGCTGGTAAAAAGTGGTGAGTTGCTGGGCAGCAGCTACCCTCCCCCATCCCTTCACCCCCAGCCACAGGGCCCTAATGGGGGAACCACCACCTTAAACCTGAAAAAACACAGGCATCAGAAAGAGAAATCGAACCATTTATTGGCGTGGGCCTTGTCTCAGACATTGGAGGGGTATTTGGGGAGCTGAATGAGGGGAGACAAACCCCCAGTTGGCTCCTTGCCCACACCAAAGACTGTCCCAGCCTTTGTATTCACAAAAATCATGAGGTTTCCTTCCCCAAAATGAGCCGCAGCCCAGCTCTCAAGTGGGGAACGAGCCAGCAATGATGAAGGGGTCTATGTGGGACCAGACCCTTCTTTGGCAGCTTCAACACAGACATAAGGAGACAGAATAGCATCCATTCCGGGGAAACATGGTGGGGACAGGGAGTCAGAGGCATCACATACGCAAACATAGACTCACACAAACACGGACACACAGACGCTGACAGATACATATAAATATACATTGTACCGCAATGACCCTTCTATCCACAGGATTTAGCAAAGTCTTCTGGGGCAGATTTGAGGAGAGCCCCCACAAATGTCCTCAGCACCCCCACTTCCTGCTCCATTCAATACAACTTGAAAGGAGGCACAGCAGGCTCAAGGCTGCCCTGCCGTAGGAGATCTGGGACCTCAGCTGGGGCTGGAAGTGGTTGTTTTGAGGGGTGGAAAGGTCCTGGGCAAACAGTTCCACCAGAACTTTCTAAAGTTCCACTCTGTGCCACTGAGAGACCCAGCACCCCCACACAGGTTTTTCTAGCCCTTGGTGATCTCTGTGCCCCAAATAGTGCAACTGGCCAATGAGGTCTGAAAATAGGATTCAGCCCCCCTCCCCCTCCAACCCCTGGTTTCCTGGCATCCCATGGAGTAAAGAGGAAAGGGAAGAAGAGGGGCCAAAGTGTCAGCTGGTAAAATTTGGGGAAGCTGTGGATTTATGCCCCAGGAACTGTCAGCTCAGGCTGCCCAGATGGTTGGGGAGGAGGCTCCAGCTCCTTGAGACAGTGGTTCCAGGAAAATGGCCTGAGGTTGCCAGGGGGTGACAAAGAGGGTAAAGTCAGAGGAGTCTGGCACAGGGTGGAGGAGCAGACAGTTGTGAAATAAAATCCTTTGTACCAGGTTGTAAATTGCTCCTGCCCTGAGCATCTGCCTTGAGCATCTGCCTGCTGTCCCCAGGGAAGGTCCAGGTCTCCCCAGACCTCCTCATGGTCTAGTCCTGAACGGGTCACACCAGTCACTGCACTGGCCTCCAAGACCCTGTTGCAGCTCTGCCTTCCAACTGGTCGGGGCCTCAACTGGCCATCCCAGGTATGAAAGGTTTTCAGCATCAACCCAGGTCCATGGAGTGGGCCATCTTGCCTGGCAGCCCCACACCTCTGTCTGAAATCACCTGGCCCTCTGCCATGGCCTGCTCGTCAGCTCGTTTGTTCCTCAAACCACTGTGTTGCCCTCCAGAATTGTGGGCGATGTGGGCATGTGGGTGGTGGCCCTCTCCAGTGAGCTGGAGCTGCGGAGGGGCAGGAGGCGGCGGCCTGGGGCCCCAACCCGCCGTCCTTGCACCCCCACCGCACCCCCGCAGCACTGCAGTAAACGCAGTACCTCTTGCCGCAGGTCCCGGCTGCGCCAGGTGTAGATGACAGGGTTGAGCAGTGAGTTGAGAGTGGCGAAAGCAAAAAAGTAGTGGGCCTTGTAGAGGATAGGGCAGGAGTGCACGGGACAGGCGGAGTCCAGGAGGAGAATGGTGAAGGCAGGCAGCCAGCAAACGATGAAGACACCTAACACGATGGTGACCGTCTTCAGCAGGGTCTGGGCAGTCTGATCGACATGACTGGAGCGGACCACAACGCAGTAGATGTGGACATACAGAGCTACGATGGCCAATAAGATGACAGAGAAGATGGTTACCACGCAGAGCACGTAGTGCTTGGCGTAGAGCGGCAGGACGGTGGAGCAGCTCTCCAGGTCACCCAGGCAGTTCCAGCCAAGGATGGGCAGGCCACCAAGAACCAGGGAGATGAGCCATGAGGCCCCGATAAGCAGCAGCATGCGGCAGCTCTTGTCGCTGCCGTAGAGCTTGACCTTGGCAATGGCCACATGCCGCTCGATGGCGATGGCCAGAAGGCTGAAGACCGAGGCGGACAGTGTGATGAAAGCTGAGCCCTCGCGGGCAAACCACTGCACAGGCGTCAGGTGCACCGTGACCCGGCCTGACAGCAAGGTGTTGGCTATGAAGGCCACGCCTGCCAGCAGGTCCGAGGCGGCCAGGTTGCCCAGGAACAGGTACATGGCCGAGTGGAACTTGCTGTTTCGAGCAACAGCGATGAGCACCAGCAGATTCTCCACCACGATGGCACAGCACAGGATGACAATGAGGGCTGAGGCCACCTGGCGGGACGGTGTCTCCTCTGTGACTAATGTCTCCTTGGTGTAATTATAGTGCTCCTGGACCTTGGTGGCACTTAGGTACTCCGAGTACAGGTTGCCCATGGTGGGGCTCAGTGTCCGGCCGGGGCCATAGAGCTGCCAGAGCTGCAGAGAGAAGAGACAGACAGACAGACAGGTCAGTGTTGCGGATATTGCCTGGGTTTGACTTTGGACATCCATGGGTCAGGTCCAAGTGCCATCTCTCCTCAATGAGTGGCCACATGAAGTCAGAATTTTCAAAATCCCTTGCTTACCAGGTGAGAAACCTGGAGAAGTCAATTCACTTCCCCAAAGTCTCAAAGTTAGTAAGTGGCAGAGCCAAAAAGACCTGTTCCAAGGCCTCTACAATGTCTAGGCTACACTCTCTTAGAAGCTCCCCCAGCCCTGGCACCAGCCTGCAAACCAAAGGGTCGCCTGTCCGATTCCCAATCAGGACACATGTCTGGCTGCAGGCCAGGTCCCCAGTTGGGGGTACAGGAGAAGCAACCACGCATTGGTGTTTCTCTCCCTCTCTTCTCCCACCATTCCCCTTCTCTAACAATACATAAATAAAGTCTTAAAAAAATAAAAAATAAAAAAAGGAAGAAGAAGAAGCTCCCCCAAACGGCATGAAGGACACAAAGTGGACTTCCAGAATCCTTGTCCACCTACCCATAGAGCAAGCTGTAGGCAGGAACTAGAGGGCTTGCCTTGGGCTCCATGCCACCTGCCAACCTGGGTCAGAGAGATGCCATCTGCTGATAGCACAATGTCCTGCTCATTAGCACCCACTGCCCTAGATTTCAGGCTAGGTATAAGCCTTAAGGCCATGGGTGCTACCCAGATAAAGTTTTAGGGAGACACCAGGGCATCCCCGAGGCCCCAGCATGCCAGAGATCACATCATCTTAAAGGACACAGACCTTGAAGGCAATCCCAGGTTCAGCCCCACTCCACCTCTTACATGCTGTGGGATCTTGAGCAAGTTAATTGACATAGAGCTTCAATGTCCTCATCTGTGCAAGGGGGAGAAGAAAGCCCACTTCATAGGGGAGATAGGAAAATCCTGTTGAGTGATGCCTGAGGTACCCATAGCACACATTGCAAGCACTCAGTAAGTACTATTAGCTCCCCTTTCCCTGCCACACAATACTTGGGACTAGGTGCCCTCCACCCAATCTTTTGGGAGGGGATGGTGACCCAGCCAGCCAAGCAAGATTCCCAACAGCCTGCTCTCATCAGCACCATCTGGCCCTGCCCTTAGACAGAGGATCCAGAGGGGTAGGCAAGGCGCTGGCAGCCCCCTCCCAGCCAGGATGAAATCCAGATGTGAGGCCCCTGGAACAAACAGGGTGGAGTCTTTGCTCCCTAGTCACATCCGCTGTGGGGAAGGCTGGAAGGAGGTATGGGATAGGGGAGCCACAGGAGACCAGTCTGGGAGGTCCTGGCTGCAAGGATGGGGCAGCTGTGCTGAAGTCTTGTGAGAGGTGAGGGGGCGTGCAGCCCCACCAGGAAGTGGGAGGTATTTGCTTCCAAGAAAGCCGGGAAGGGGGCAGAGAGGATGATGCAAGGCAAGGCCAACATCATGGCCTCCCTCCAGCTTGGGTGGGAGGGTGGGGATTGTCTCAGAGGAGCTAGTGCTGTGTCTTCCTTTCATGAGGGAGCCGTTAGATAAATGACGGTGGGGGATGGAACACAGAAGAGCTCTCCCCAGATCCCTGGAAAGGCTTCTGGCAAGGCCTGGCAAGGACCACGTGTGCATTAGGAGCCAAGTTCCAGAAAAGGCTGGTTAGGCCAGTTCCTAGTGAGCCCTGGAGTGATGGGGGGCTTCTGGGGTAGTTCAGCCCACTCTGTCCAGGTGCCCTCTCAGAAGGGTGAACTGGACCTTGGCCTGATAGAGTGGCAGCTGTTCCCCTTGGGCGAAGCGACATCCGCCCTAGTTAAGGAACAGAGAAGGGCTTGTGTGCGTCCCCAGGGAATGCCGCCCTGCCCAGACTGCCACACAGAGAGGCCTCTTGTTCCTGTGCAGGCCAGCGCCTCGGGTGCCCTGATGCCCTCTGTCTGCTGCAGCCGACCAGGAACTGGCTTGGCCCTACCAGACCCAATGTTGGGCCAGAAACAACCTGCACCCTGACTGGCTTATTTTCAATCCCAGGGCATTGAGCTATTCAATTATTGGCCTGTGCTTTCCATCCTCTGCATCTGCTGGCCAAACTGGGAGCACTCTACAGCTAGCACTGCTGACTGGGTCCTTTCCGGGAGGCTAAAGCTCAATCTTTCTGAGGGGTTAAAACTGTATGACTGTCCCTGGGGACAGCTTGAATTGTGGTCTGACCGCAGAGTCAACCAGACGTCCCCAGCCTGCCCTGGCCTACTGGGGTTTAAAAGTGAGAACTGAAGACCTGTCACAGGCCTGGGAAGCACCCTTGCTAGTGGGGCCAGAAGCCCAGGGTTTGTCCCATGGCTACCTCCTCCTGCCCTGAAGTCGGGCCATCACCCCCTCCAACCTGGCGGCCAAGGGATTATGGCCACTTCCTAGGGAAATAAGAAATGGGTTCAGCCTGTGAACCCCAGGACCTGACCAAAAAGTCCATCTTCGTCCCTAAGGGGGAAGACTGGTCACGGCACCCTCACTTTCTACAGCCCTAGGTTATCATGGCATTCTCGGGATGGGTGGCTCTCCTAGTCAGAAGAGGAGAAACTGAGGCCCGCACTACCTCATCTTCCCAACTAGGATTTTGTGAAATAAAGCAGGAGCTTATTAAGGAAGGCTGGTATTTCCCGAAAGAGGAAGGCAGCCCAAGGTTGGGGCTGGCAGACAGCCTGCCTTGCCTGCTTCTCCCCCATGTCAGGTTCCCAGGCCTGGCTACACGCAGGGCCTTTCTCCCGCGGGCCTTCACCAGGGTGGCCCTGACTCCCTCCCAGAGGCTCAGTAAGTGGTCACTGGGCTCAGAACTAGGGAATGGCCAGGTCTGAAGTGGAGCAACAGGGATAGGTGGCAGGGTTTGGAGGGAAGGGAAGAGAAGGGGATCAAGATTGTTCAGGGCGAGATTAGGAGGGAGGAAGGCTGGAGGAAGCTCAGTGGCTTCCAGGAGTCCCTCCCTCAAGTCCCATCAAGGCAGGCTCTCTCTGTGGTTAAATTTCCCCTGGTCACTTACCTTTTGCCCTAGCACAGTCCCCCACCCATTCTTTTGGTTTCTCTTCAACTGTCAGGTGTCCCTCCCTACACCACCTTCTCCATCCAACAGCCAGGGGAAGACATTTAACTTAGAAGTCCAATATGTCACAGCTCCAAATTCTTCCAAGGCTCCCAACTGCTCCAAATGGCCTGGCCCCTGCCCACTTAGCCTCCTTCCACTCTCTGCCAGGGTCATTCCACTCCAAACACACTGACCGCCTACCAGCCAACCCTCCCCCTCTCAGAGCCTTTGCTCCTGCGAGTCCTCCACCTGACATGCCCTTCCCCCAAATCCTTGAATGGCAGTCTCTCATCTTTCAAGTTTCAGTTTTAAGGTTACTCACTCTGACCACCAGTTGGCTAGAGCCACCTTCACCAGGCCCTTTCTGTCACAGCATCTTTGTTATCCTCACAGCACTTGGCAACTTTGAAAAGTATGATTGTACTGTATTTCAAGTTTTCTGTCTGGCTTCCACAGTAGCATGCAAGTATCCATGACCAAGTCCATCTGTAGCCCCCTTTTAAATCATACCTAACATACAGAAGGTACTCACAAAACATGTGGGATGGACAAATGAATGAATGTATGGATGAATGAAAGAAATAAACCAAAAAACCAAGGAAAAAGAATGAGGCCCCAGTGGGTCCTGCAGGGCGGAGGCTCCTAAACTCTGCCCAGGCCCAAACGACAGCACAGGAGGCTGGAGACGCCCCTGATCTGCTGGTAGGCCTCCCTACCAGGAGAAGTCTTGGAGACAGCGACAGCACCCGCCCCCGCCCTCGGGCCACCGTCTCAGCCTCCTTATCTGGTGGTGGAATGTACGGTATCCACTCTCCAGGCCCCTGGGGCCACACCTCCTCTCTTGCGACAGCCACACGCGCAGACGCTGGGACCTCCACATCTACAAGTGGGGTTGGGGGATTCTTCTCCGTCCCTCCAGGGGCCCTGCCTCGATTTTCAGAGGACTTGTGGGTGGAGGGGAGGGGAGTAGATCCCAGCCACACCGCGAATGCTGCATGCACCCCGTCACGCCACCAGGGAGGCCGTGGGCTCGGTGCGTGGCGCCTGAAGCATCTGACGAGAACAGAGTTGGGGGAGAGGGTGGAAATCCCCGAGTGAGTCAACTCGTGCCGGAGGAGGGGGCAAGGTCCTGAAGCTCTTCTGCGCCCGGACCGAGCGGGGCCCGTACCTCGCGTGCCTGCACCCACGCCCCATAGCCGAGCTCCAGGAGAAAGAAGAGGCGCCGTTGTCACACAGTCACGTTCCCTTCCCTTCCATAACAAAGCCACGTCCCCTGGTTAGAACTAAAGAAAACTACTGGAAGAAACTGAGGCAGAGAGCCAGATGTGTATCTGATGAACAACTCTCTTCCACGGGAGCCCCGCCCGCCCCTTAGCTTTCTGAGGTTTCTGAGGGGCACAGCACCTTTTGCCCAACCCGGGTCAGCCGAGAGGGGCGCCCTACCCATCTCCAAAACACTCCCCAAACTCCCCGGGCATTGGCAAATTGTCCTGCCTCCCACTCTCTGGCCAAAAGCGCTCGTATTCCGCCTTTTCGGCATCAACTTCCTGCGTCTGGTTAAAGGCAGTGAGTGCAGCCTAGGGGTTCGCTGTCCAGGGAGTGCGGGCCGCCTGGAGCCTTGGAGAGGGCGCGTGACGACCGTTCCCTCAGCGCAGCAGGAGTACGGTGGCGCGTGCGCGCCGCGGTAAGTCCCCCGATCCCTGGCCGAGCTCCCACACCGGCCCGGAGCCGAGAGGACCGGGTCGCCTTTCTCGCCTCACTCTCGCCACGCACGCTCACCTGGTTAAGCGGACCCGGGTCCCTGCCCTGGCCAGAGGGGCTTTAGCGTCTGCGTCCCCCGGATAGCCACGGCTCTGGCTGGGGCTGGGGCTGCCCGCCGGGCTCGGCTGCGTCCCGGGCTGGGGACCAGGATGAAGCGGGAGGCGGGGAGAGGCACCGCCTCGGCCCCCCAGTCGCCCCGCCCTCCTCTCCTCCCCTTTCCGGTGGCTGGGGCAATTAATTCCAGATGTGGCCTGCCGGCCCAGACCTCGCAGGGGCCGGCCCCACGGTGCACGAGTCCCTTTGTCCGCGCCCCCCTTCCCTCCCTGCTCCTCCCAGCCCCCTCCCGTGAGAACCGGCTGGCGCGTGACGTCACTCCACCCCGTGACTTCACGTCGCTCCTGGCCAGGTGACCTGAACCTGAAACAGCTGTCTCCAAATACAGGCATACTCTTGACCCATCCCTGGGACCCTGGAATTGAAGGATGGCATGGGATTCCCTTTATTTACTCAACAAGGAGCCATGAAGCACCCACTCTGGGTCAACGCAGCAGTCATTAAACGCCTGTTGAGTGTTCATTTAAAAAAGAATTAAGTTCCTACCACGTGCCACACCCTGTCCCAAATACAGAGCTGTTTCCAGTGTTGATAGGATCTCAGAAATCAGGCCCTGCCTTCTCTCTCCTGGAAGACTGGACGCCACCAACAGCCTACCCTGCCAGTAGACTAGCAAGCCCAGCTTGGAATCTGCCTGCCAAGTCGGGGCCAATACTCTATCTGCTTGCTTGCTTCCTTCCTTCCTTTGAGCACTCGAGAGAGAAACATGGATATGTTTTTTCGCTTATTATGCATTCATTGCTTGATTTTTAACCTGACCAGAATCAAACCCACGACCTTGGCATATGTGAAAGGATGCTCTAACCAACTGAGCTACCTGGCCAGGGCTCATTGGTTGATTTTTGTATGTACCTTGACTAGAGCTGGAATCCAAAACTCTGGCATATGAGACATTGCTCTAACCAACTGAGCACCCTGCCAGGGTCTCTGTCTGGTTCTTGTTTACCCCTCTTTCCCTCACTCAGCCATTTAGGAGAGTACTATTTGTGAAAATTTATATATAATCTGCTTATATGTTTATTTACCAAATACATTAAAAATCCGGTATGTGCCCTGGCTGGTGGCAAAGTGGATAGGGCACCGACCCTCGAACCTGGGGTCGCTGGTTCGATTCCCCAGCCAGGGCACATGTCCAGGTTTTGGGCCAGGTCTCCAGCTAGGTCTGTAGCTGGAGGCAGGTGAAATGCAACCATACATTTGATGTTTCTCTCCCTCTCTGCCTCTCTCCTTTCCTTTCTCTCTGGAAATTAATAAAATCTTTTAAAAAACCCAAACAAAACAATCCGGTATGTAAGGCCCTGGCTGGTGGCACGATTGATAGACGCAGGCCTGAGAACCTAAAGGTCACTGGTTTGATTCCCAGCCAGGGCACATAACCAGGTTGCAAGCCAGGTCTCCAGCCAGGTCTGTAGCTGGAAGCCTGTGAAAGGCAACCATACACTGATGTCTTTCTCCCCCTCTCTCTTCTCCTCTCTCTAAAAATAATAAAATAAAAATCTTTAACAAAAGAAAGAGTAAGAAAGAAAGAAATGGTGACTTAAAAAAAAATCCATTATGTTCCAGACACTATTCTAAAGGATTGAGACAAATCATAGACAAAACAGGCAAAACAAAACTGTCCCCTGTGGAACTGATATTCTACTGGATGTGCTCAGAATATACAGAATATTGCAAGAAGAAGAAATTGCTAAATTTCCTTGGAGAGAAACTTGAAGACGGGGACAAGGCATGGGACAAAGGCTGCTTTCACTCTACAAATCCTTTTGACTATCGTAACATATTCATATTATTATAATATCTTTATTCCAACAAGAAAATAAAATTTAAAATTAAGCCTGCCTGATGCACAGAGAGTACAAGAAAAGGAAGGGAAAGGGTAGGTGCACTCTTTCATGTGTGCATTATACTTCAAAAAAGCAAAATGGTGAAAGGATATCTGCACTCCTATGTTCATTGCAACATTATTCACTTTAGCCAAGACATGGAAACAACCTGTGTCCTTCAATGGATGAATGGATAAAGAAAATGTGATCTATACAGATATATATATTTTCATATATATATAATTTTCCACTTATGATTCCTTATATATAAAATACATATAATGGAATATTATCCATTATAAATTTAAAAATGAAATCCTGCCATTTGCAACAACATGGGTGGGCCTTGAGGGCATTATGCTAAGTGAAATAAACCACAGAGAAAGACAAATAGTGTGTGGTATTACTTAAATATGGAATCTAAAAAAGAAAGTCAAACTCAAAGAAACAGAGAGTAGGAAAGTGATTGCCAGGGGCTAGGGTGGGGGAAATAGGGAGAGTTAGTAAAAGGACACAAACTTTCAGTAATAAGATAAAAAAGGTCTGAGAATCTAACGTGAAACATGGTTACTACAGTTGCTAATACTGTATGGTATAACTGAAATCTGCTGAGAGTAGAACTTAAATGTTCAGACATACACCACCCGAAAACACAGGTAAATATGTGAGGTGATGGGTGTGTTAATTAACTCAATGGAGGACACTTTCAGAATGTATACATATATCAAATCACTATGATAATGTGCTTTAAATATCTTCTCATATTATACGTCAATGATATCTCAATAAACCGGAAATTAAAAAATTAAAGCTGCTTAATAATGCAACCAATAAAAAGAGGTAGGTGTACTCTTCTGAATGCATATTATACTTCATAAAGAGTGCTGAAAAGCAACATGATAAAATGGACCCATGAATGCCTATTATGAAATTAAAATGGGTAGTTTGCTTTTTTAAATCCTCACTCAAGGATATGTTTATTGATGTTAGAGAGAGAGGAAGGGAGAGAGAGAGAAACGGTGGTGGTGTGAGAAAGAAACATCAATCAGTTGCCTCCCATACGCTCCCAGACCAAGAGTCAAACCCACAACCTAGGTATATGCCCTGACCAGGGATTGAACTCACCGAGACCTTTTGGTTCAAGGAACGATGCTCCAACTGAGCCACGCAGCCGGAGCCGGAGTAGTCTTATTTGTACTGATGGGAAAACTGTCTTCAACACATTAAGCTGAAAAAAGCACAAGGTAGACCAGTTTGCATGGTTTGTCTAAACTTCTGGGTGTATTTATAAGGGTCATATAAATACACACATATTTGCCTGCAGACTCAAGGGCCATGTCTGGAAGAAGGCACAGACACCTGGCGCACATATTTACCTGTCAGGGAAGGAACCATGATCACAAGGGTGATTTCCCCAGGGTGAGGCCCACCGTTACCCTCCGGATGTACTGACCCCTGGGATTTCCCCAAATGTGGAAAACTCAACTGCAGAACCTGTGGTAGTGGGGGACTACATTCACCTATCCCCTGAGGAGGAAAAAATTAAAAAATAAAAAAGACATCGTCACAGCGGTTAACCTCAAGGAGGGGAACTGGGGGAGGGCGGTGGGGGTGGGCGGCAAGGGAACAGATGAGAAGGTGCCAGACTTTTCATTCTGTGCCCTGAGGTACTACTTGAAAATTTTAACTCATATTACCAGTTCAAAAAATCTACAAAGACATGAAAAATCAAGTAAAAGGTAACAACTTACCAGAGTTCTAGTTGTAAAATCATTCCTGTAATAATAATGATCAATAATATAAATAAATAATAATCTTGTGAATAGATGGAAATATTATTTAACTTATCAATATTAACAACTTTATGTTAAGAATAAACATGTTGACATTATTACTAAAGAAATGCATATTAAAGATCAATGTAGTAATGCTACATATATGTATGCAGCATATATGTTCATGTAATGCAACAACATCTAATGCTCTGTGCTGGCTCTGGTGATATCTCAATGGTTTTTGCCATCCAAATCTGACAGTCTGACGGAGGAGACAGAGAAGAAACCAGACAGTTCTAACACAGAGCAACAGGACTTTGATACAGAGACGAGAAAAGTCACACTGATTTTGCTCCATTTCCTGAATCACATTTGCTTGGTTCCAGGCCAGATCTTGAGGTCCACTGAAACCTCAGCAAAGTCTCACTGAATCCTCTGGTGAGTGAACTGTTGTCACCTGGACATTTCGAAACCAGGTGTTCAACACACAGGGGACAAGCCACAGAGAAAACTGGGTCCTCTTCTCGACAAGGAGTTATCAGAGCGGAAATCATGGTTGTCTGTGGGGACCTGTGTGAAGGCTGGGGAGGAAGTGCCCCCCCCACTTGTCTGAGCTGGCTCAGCAGTTTGCCATCCCCCCAAGGACCCGGGGGTGAGTGTGATGTCAAGGCCACAGACATAGCTGGCGCCTATTAGGGACACTATGGCTCCTAGACAAAGGTGATGTCCTCAGAGACACAGGAATACACCCACAAGCAACTTCCAAGCCTCTTCCTCCACCCCCCAACTCCTGGGGCAATGCAAGGTCTCCAAGGCTGGGTCAACTGAGGGAAAAGTCTGGAGAACTGGAAAACACTGAGGCCTTCGTTTCCTGATAGTCTGGGGTGGGGGCGGGGTCCAGGGGAAAGTTGGGCCCTGCTCTAGGGAGGCTCCTGAGAGAGGAAAGTGGAAGAGAAATGAAACAATCTTTTGAGGAGCTACCAGGAAGGGAAAACAGAGGTGAAGAGATTCGGACCAGGGTCCACTAATGATAAGGCCACAGACAAAAACAGCTAATGCTCACACGATACACACTATGCTGGGCGAGCCTCTCTGAATCCTCTCAACCCTAGGATGTGGGGGATATTATCATCCTCCTATTGTTTTAAGTAGACTTTATTTTTAGGATGGTTTTAGGTTCACAGAAAAATTGAGGGGAAAGTACAGTGATTCCCCATATACCCCCTGCTCTCCCCCGCTATCAACATGGCACCACAGAGGTGCTTTTGTTATAATCAATAACACATCGTTATCACCCCAAGTCCAGAGTTAACACTATTTAACACTGTTTGCTCTTGGTGTTATACATTCGTGGGTTTGATCAAACATGTAATGACATATATCTGTACAGAATAGTTTCATCCCCTAAAAGTTCTCTGTGCTCTGCCTATTCATTCCTCCATGCCCCCAAACCCAAGGTAACCCCTGATATTTTTACAGTCTTCATAGTTTTGTCTTTTCCTCATCACCCCAACTTGATAGTGAAGAAATTACCCTGACTTGTGTGGCTCAGTGGATTGGGTGGGTGCCAGCCTACTAACCAAAGGGTCACAGGTTTGATTCCCCGTCAGGGCATACCCCTGGGTTATGGGCCAGGTCCCCAGCTGGGACATCCACAAAGCAACTACATATTGATGTTTCTTCCCCTCTCTCTAAAAATAAAAATTTTTTAAACTTTAAAAATGATGAAACTGAAGTACATAGTGTAGGGAAGATTTGAATTTGTTCATCACCAGTCCTCAACCCAGTCCTGATGCCATGACCCCCTTCCCTGTCCCAGAGCATCAAGATAGAAGGGTGATGGTTACTACTCAGAACCACATATGTCATTGGTGATGTAGGATGCTCTTCTCTGTAAGCCAGCTAAGGGGAATCCTCTGGTCTCCGGTTTTTTGTGAACTCCCCCAAATCAGACCTGTCCTCAAGCCTCTCTGGGCCTCCATTGTCCACCCACTCCCAGCACTAGACTTTTGGCAGGAGAAATTGTGTAAAAAGGAGTGTCTGAGTCAGGTCCCAACTTTCTCATCATCACTCCAGCACTGGGGGAAGGGGCCCCAGCTGCAGAGAAGCTTTCCAGATGCTGATCTTGGCAGGCAGTGAAGTTACAGCCGTCTGGCCTCTTCTCCTTCATCCGTGGGCTTGGGGCCCACTTTCAGCTTCAGGGATGGGCTGCAGAGGCTCCCAGTGGAGGCCAGTTCCTGCCACGTCTGCACCAGATGCAGCCTTGGCCCTTCCAGCATGGAAAGGGTGGGCTCTCTCTTCCAGACCAGAGAAACACGCACAGTTAGGAGAGAGGGGAACACCAGAAGGCTGTTTCTCAGCCCTTCCACCCCAGGATAATAGTAACAGTTGATACATATATACTGTGCCAGTTGTTGGCCGAAACATTTTGCAAATATCAATCCACAAAAAACTCACCACATTGCCCTGGCTGGTGGCTCAGTGGATTGGCGCCAACCTGTGAACCCAAAGGTTGCTGGTTTGATTCCCAGCCAGGGCACAAACCAGGTTGCAAGCCAGGTCCATAGCTGGAGGCGGTGAAAGGCAACTATACACTGATGTTTCTCTCCCTTTCTTCCTCCCTCCCTGCCCTTCTCTCTAAAAATAATGAATAAAATCTTAAAACAACAGCAACAACGACTCACGACAGCTGCCTCAATTAGGGAATGAGTAGACAAACTGCAATCCATCCTTACACAGAAGATCACTCAAGAATATAAAGTATTTGGAAACACTAGTTCAAAAAGGAAGGAACTAGTTATAAATAACAACATAGATGAACCTCAAATGCATTATAAGACGGGAAAGAAGCCACACACAAAAGGCTACATGCTGTATTCCTTTATTTCGATAACATTCTAGAAAAGGCCAAACATAGCTTGATTATGGTGGTGGTTACATGACTATACATGTTTGTGGGAATTGGCAGAACAGCACACTGAAAAGTGTAAACTTTATTGTATCTCAATTGTATCTTAAAACAAACAAACAAACAAACAAAAAATCCCTCATAGCTGCCTTAAATCAGGAAAACAGAAGTACCTCAGAGGGGATTTACGTATGGAACAGGGATTGGTTACACAGATTTAAAAACAAACAAACAAAAACCCAGTGTAAATAGGGTGGGACTATTTAGAAATTAGCACATAGTGAGAACTTGTTCAGTGGGAGATGTTGCCAGGAGCAGTTTGGAAGAAATATTCTGGCTTCCCCCCTCCTCCTGCTTTCCAGTCTACCCCTCAGTGTTTGCCACTGGTGAAATCTGGGCAGAAGCCAGTGGACCAGGGAAATGTTGTGTGAAGGGATCAGCTCCTAGCCAAGGGGGCAGGGGGAGGGGACGCAGGGTGGAACATGAGTGATCTGAGGGCTCATAGGCTCAAGCAAGGTTCACACTATGTGAAGTAAGGGTGATTACACCCCATTTTACATTTACAGAGGGGGAAACTGAGGCCCAGTGAGCCCATGCTCTGCCCTGACTAGGGTCTGAATCTCTGCCAAGACCAGACTGAAGTGCTTTATTTATTTGTTTGTTTACTTATTTATTTTCTCACCAAACTCCTATTGAGGCTAAACTGAAAGGAACTAAAAGGGAATGGAAATGGCTGTGCAAATCAGGCCCAACCCTAGGGGTTGGGGGAGGGGTGAATCAGTGGGAAATTCCTCCTTCTGGGCTTGTTATCCATAAACTGAGCTGGAAATACATTGCAGAAGTTTTGGCAGTCAGTGAGGGGGCACTTTAGACAGCTCCCCCCTTTAGGTCAGATCCCCCCATCAAGCCTGCACCCATACTCTGCATCTCCTGAGGGCTGTACCCAATATTCCAGTCTTCCTCTGGCCTTTGTGAAAACCCTTGTGCACTGATGGAGAGGGCTAGGAATGGCCTGATGGAGGGCCCTCCAGTTTAGGATGAAATGTACACTTCGTAAATTGCTATCATGCCTATGGCCTGCAGAGATCCTTTCCAGGTCTCAAAGCTGACGCTGGAGGCAAAGGCTGACAGGCAGTTGAGCCTTTGATCTACAGGAGTGGGCTGGACATGCTGACCTTTGACCTCCACCCAGGCTTAGCCCAAAATGCTCAAACTTTGAACCTTGCAGTATGCAGGTCTCAAAGTCATTCCGTTTCTTTCATTAAGGCTCATAGTCAATATGTTGCGTGTATGGGAAGGGATACACCCTGTGCAAAGTGCTTTCTCTATATTCCATTTGTTCAATTGCTATGCATGGAGAATATAATTGGTACCCAGCACCCTTCTTAGCAATGGGGTCCAGCAGTGAGAGAAACAAAGAACTCTGTCATCTGGGAGCTGATATTCTAGTGGGAGAGACAGACAAACCTCAGGAAAATAAGAACATGATGTCACCTGCTAGTATGTGGTGAAAGTTCTGGAAATAAATGAGACAAGGGGAAGGCAGAAGAGGGATGTAAGGTAAGAAGGGAACAGTAATTTTAGACCCAGTGTCACCTGAAAAAAATGACATTTGAGTGAAGACTTCAAGAAGATGAGGGAGTGAGCCATGAAGGTATTCAGGGAGATTGGTCTAGTCAGAAGAAATAACAGGTGCAAAGGCCCTGAGGCTGGCATGGTGATACCCGTGTAGCCAGAAACCAGAGTGATAAAGGAGGAGGGTGGAAGGAGGTGAGAACAGGTCCTGCAGAGCCTTGTGGAATGCAATGAGGACTTTGGCTTTTGCTCTAAGTGAAATGGAGGGTTATAAACAGAGAAGGGATGTGATCTGCCTTCTGTTTATAGGTTCCCTCAGTGGGAGAAGAAAAGACTGGGGAGTGAGGATGGAAGGAAAGAGAATTCTGATCCTCCACACAGCTCAGTAGGGGAGGTTTTGTGTGTGGCACACTTATTAATTAGGAGACCAAACTCCAGAAGAGCTAACCACTTGTCCAGGAACACACAGCCAACTAGCAGTAGACTCTGGATTTGAACCTGCGTTCATCTGACTCCAGTGTCATTGGCTAAATAATCATTTATTGGGTATTTTATGTGCCCATGACTTCAGGGGGATAGAGACCTTTAGACCCAGGAGATAATACTCTGGCTGGTGTGGCTCAGTGGGCTGAGGGCTGGCCTGCAGTTCAAAAGATCCCCAGTTCGATTCCTAGTCAGAGCACATGCTTGGGTTGCAGGCCTCTAGTTGGGGGCACGAGGGAAGCAACCACATACTGATGTTTCTCTCTCTTTCTCCCTCCCTTCCCCTCTCTCTAAAAATAAATAAATGAAACCTTTTTTATAAAAATTAAAAGTAGGATTCTATAATACTAGAATTTATAGGAAGGCAGCATACTTAAAAATTTTTTAAATAAAAAATAAATAAAAGACACAGGAGACAACGGGGGGGCTTTCTCTGTTTCTGGTAATATTCCTACAACAGGGCAATGAGAGAAGGAATTCACTGAAGAAACATGTTTTTTTATCAATGTATGGTTGCGTTTCACCTGCCTCCAGCCACAGACCTGCCTGGAGACCTGGTTTGCAACCTGGTGATGTGCCCTGGCTGGGGAATCGAACCTGCGACCTTTGGGTTCGCAGGCCGGCGCCTTAACCACTGTGCTACCAGCCAGGGCTGAAGAAACATGTTTTGAATCCCTACTATGCTAAAGACATTAAGTTGGTGCTGGGCTACATTGGGGTACAAGCAGGAGCAAAATTTCTGCCCTGGGGAAGTTTATACTCTAATAGGGAAGACAGACAAAAAGCAATTTTTAAAATGGGAACTTTTTAAAAAGAAAGTTTATACAGGATGTTAGCACATAAATACTGATAGGAAAAAAAAAAAAAAAAAAAAAGGGCAGGAAAAGAGGGTCAAAAGAGCCAGAGGTGGTGACTGCAATTTTATTTTATTTTAAAAAAGAGTTTATTTATTTTTAAAGAGAGGGGAAGGGAGGGAGAGAAACATCAATGTGTGGCTGCCTCTTCTGTGCCCCCAACTGGGGACCTGACCTAGCAACCCAGGCATGTGACCTGACTGGGAATTGAACCAGTGAACCTTTGGTTCATAGAGCAGCACTCAATCCACGAAGCCACACCAGCCAGGGTAGGACTACAATTTTTTATTTTTTATTTTTGGTTAGGGTAGGACTACAATTTTAAAAAGGGTAGTATAGACAAGCTTCTTGCTAGAGGTGACCTTTGAGCAAAGAATCCAAGGAAGTGTGGAATCAAGCCACGTGGAACTCTGGGAAAAATACTAGGTAGAAGGAAGAATATGTCATTTTAAACCCAAATCCACAATCATTCTTTCAGGGATATTCTTGCAAAGATCCTGAGGTGGGTTCAACATAAATAAGTGAATGAGTCAACGAACAAAGCATGGTAGCCATCAGGAAGGTCCAGTTTCACCCCACCCCACCATATTCTTCCCACTTCAGCCATTGTAACTTCTGTTCCCTCAGTCTCATTTTTTTCCCTCTGGACAAACTGCCAATGGACTCTCAATCCTTAATTCCCAGGTTACAGCTTCAGGGAAGCCAACTCTGAGATCTGTCCCCACCCATTTGTTCTTTCCCTGTGTTCCCACAGACTCTGAAGACTTTTCCCCTCCCCCATTCTAATCCCTCAGCCTTCTTCACTGGACTGTACCTCATGAGTATATACTAGATTTACCCTAGCAGTACACAGTAGGTGCCTAACTAATCATTAAGCAACTAAGTACCATTCCATTGTTCACCACAGAATATCTAAACTTCCCGGGAAAGGACAGACTTGTAAATTTGCCTGTAAAACCATAAACTGGCAGTGGTTAAGGCGTCAGCCTGCGAACCCAAATGTCGCAGGTTCGATTCCCCAGCCTGGGCACATAACCATGTTGCAAACCAGGTCTCCAGTCAGGTCTGTGGCTGGAGGCAGGTAAAACGCAACCATACATTGATGTCTCTTTCCCTCTCTGCCTCTCTCCCTTCCCCTCTTTCTAAAAATAATGAAATTAAAAAAAAAAACAAAAAACCCATAAACTGGTTCTTAGAGGAGACATACAGCTGTTTGTTGTGGTAGCTCTGGGAAAGAAAGTGAGTGGGGAACAGGGGACAGAGGTTGGACAAGACAGTCTTTTCGTTCATTCTTTTGTAGTGTTTGAAAATTTATTTATCAGATATTTGGTTTACCTAGGCAAACATAAAATTAATAAATAAAATTCTACAAAATAAAGGACTAAAAGACCTTTTTAAATTTCAGTGTGTGGAGCTTTTTGTGTATGTTGTTGTTTTTTAAAAATTTATTCATTATTTTAGAGAACGACAGGAAGGCAGGAAGAAAGGGAGAGAAATATCAATGTATGGTTGCCTTTCACCTAGCCTCCAGCTAGGACCTGGCTGGAGACCTGGCTGGAGACCTGGCTTGCAACCTGGTTATGTGCCCTGACTGGGGAATCAAACCAGCGACCCCTGGGTTGGCAGGCTGGCGCCTATTCACTGAGCCACCAGCCGGGGTTCCAGACTGTGGAATTTTAAACATAATTCACCGTTATTCTTGCAGGGATAGTATACATAATGAAATACAGTGTAAAGTTTCATTAATACTTCATATAAATATCCATGTCACGTACCAGGTGGGAAAAAAAAAGCCCACATCTTCAGCATGTTATGCAATCCTCCAGAGTCCACCCCGATCCCTGCCTTGGCTCTTGCCTCACTTTGATAACAAAACTCACTTTTAATAATAATAATAATAATGCTGTGTATTAAGTTTTCACCTTGTATCAAGCATGGCACGCCTTGCAATCGTTATGTCACTGAAACCCCACAACCACCCCATTTTTCAGATAGGAAAACTAAGGATGTCTCTAGTACCATGTTCTTGGCCACTGGCCTCAGTTTAGACCACACTGGCCAGCCGGTGATCAGGCCTGACCAGGCAGGGAAGGTTTTTATGGGATCGTGGCGCCCCTTGGAGGTCGTGCGGAGAACGTGGCAAAGAACCTAAGAATGAGTTTTGGATTCTGTTGAGGGGGTGGGCAACAAAAGAGGCAATCCGGGATTTTTGGACTCCCCCTTTGCTACCTCTCCGGAGAGCCCTGGCAAATCTCAGAGGAGAGACATAGACCTAATCTGAGGGGATTGAGGAAGACATGGCCCCGTCCTGGGGGATCTAAGCGGATAGGTACGATCCAGCAAATTCAATCCTGAGGGCTTTCCGCAAGAGATAAAGAGCTAATCCTGTAAGCAAACAAACCTTTGGCTTTGGCTAGAAAAAAGCCAACTCCGAGAATCTATTAGGCTAAATGGGGGCGGGGCGTAGAGGGCGAGACACCCAAAGCCTTACAGTCATATTTTCTTAGGTGTCCTTCCCAGAACTTCCCCAGGCCACTTTCCCAGACTTAACACTCATTGGCTAAACCGGCACCCGGCTCTTTGGGGGCGTGACCCAAGAGAGCAAGGCCTGCGGAGGGGGCGGGGCTTCTTGCTGTGTGGGCCGCGTTCCCAAGTGTTGCAGAGGTTCCTTTAGGCCAGAAGTAAAAGTTGGGTCTGAGGGTCAGTCTTGGAATGGCCGCGGGGATCCATTGGGCCGGGCCCGGCATCCTCGCTCTTACACGCTCTGCTTTCGGCCCCGAATCTAAGCGGAAGAATTGGAGTCGCGGGCGTGACGTCATCGCGACGCGCCCTACGAGTCCAGAGGGAGTCTGGACCGCTCGGCGTGCGGGTGTCCGCGGCAATGCTGCGGCTAGTGTGCGCCGGGGCTCGGGTCAGGCTTCCGCGCACAGGCTGCCGGGTGAGGCCAGTGACAGGGGAAGGGGTCGGCGGACAAAGGTGGGAGGGTCCAGGAGTCGTCTCTCACTCTCGCCCACCGTTTACAGGGCCTGAACGCTCTGGCGGAAGAGGCTGTGCGGCCGCGGGAGAAGCCGGAGCTGGTGGCAAGCGCAGGTGAGGTTGCCCGGCTGGCCCCAGGAGGGCGGCGCCTGGGAGCTTTAACCCTTGTCCCTGACTCCGGACTTCCCAACTGCTTTAGGCCTCCAGGCCCCGGTGCTGCGCAAGTGCGAGCTTCCAGTACCCGCACACCGTCGTCCGGTGCAGGCCTGGGTCGAGTCCCTGCGGGGCTACGAGCAGGAGCGTGTGGGGCTGGCCGAGCTGCACCCCGACGTTTTCGCCACAGCGCCCAGGTGAACAAGAGCTGAAATGTGAACTGGGTGGCAAAGGGACGATGGACGCGGGTTTAGGAATCAGGTTGACCTGGGCTTGAGCTTGAATCAGGGGATGATGGTTTTCCCTGCTGCAGACTGGTGAGGTTGAGAGCTGGGAGATAACATCTAGGCCGGTTAAGGACACAGAACCTCTTTCAAATCCTGCCTTCTCCTGTTGTGCTTTAGTGTATACATTCTGTCGAACATCAAGAGGTTGCTATGATGATTAAGTTAATTCTGGCACATAATAAGCTCTATAGAAATGTTGATTATCGTTGCTGTTCCGGGTTTTTGCAAAAACCAATTACAAACAATGTCTAAATCCTTATTGTATGTCTGGCACAACCTACTTACATTTTAGTTAACCAGATCTCATAAGAAGAGTTTCTGTTGTCTTTATTTTGTAGATAAGGAAACTGAGCCCAGACAGGTTAAGAAGTTTGCCCAAGGTCATACAGCTTGTAAGCTTTGGAGCCAGGATCTCACATTTATGGGCTGCGTCACTGCTTGCCTAGGTATATGATGCTGACCCATGTGCTTCGTGACTGGCACATAATAAGTTCTGTTAATTCATTACTCTTACTGCTGTTTGTGTGGTGTGCCTCTACCTATACAGAGTCCTAATCTAGTAGAGGGTGACAAACATTAAAAACAACATACTTTGTTTATTCTGTAAATATTTATGAAGCACCTACTATGTGCTAGATTATGTTCTAGGTGTAATGAATGAACACTGATGTTGCTTACAGTCTAGAGCAGGGATCAGCAAACTTTTTCTGTAAAGGGCCAGATAGTAAATATTTTACGCTTTGCAGACTATAACATCTCCATGGCAACTATTGATCTTTGCTAATGTAGTGCAAAAACAGCCATAGATGATACATAAACAAGTGAGCATGGCTGTGCTCCAGTAAAACATATTTACAAAAAGAGGCAGCAGGCCAGATTTGGCCTACTAGCCATAGTTTTCCAACCCCTGGCAGACTACTACCCTGGCAGCCGTGTCCAATGTAAACACATAATGTATAATTTGAAGTCTTGTGATAACCACAGTTTTTAAAACAATAGGAAGAAGAGCAATCAAGTGAAGTCGTTTTCAATAATTTATTTACCCTACTATAGCTAAAATATTGTCATTTTGCATGTGGCACTGGCCACATTTTAGCTCTTCAGTAGATACACATGTGGCTAGCGTCTACAATGAATGAGGGGCTAAAGAGTTAAACCAGTATGTAAAGAAGGTGGCATTAAGTAAGCTGGAATGGTAGGAAGGGAGGAAGATAAGAAGGAAGAAGGTATAAGGGGGCTTTTCTGAGAGGTAATGTATAAGCTAAGACTCAGGCTAAGAAGGAACTAGTCATGGGAAGAGCACCTCAGACTTAGGTAACAGCAAGTGCAAAGCCCTGGAGGCCTATTTCTTAGAATGGAATGGCTTAGGGGTGAAAGTGGCGAGACCCAGGGTCAAAAAAAAAATGGCAAGGACAGATAGCACAGAACGCTGTATGTGGAAGTGAAGAGCCTGGGTTTTCATCTAGCAGGGTGGGGGCTGTGGAAGGGTTTTAAGTGGAGGCTGACCTCTTATATATCCTTCCTCCACAGGCTGGATATCCTGCATCAGGTTGCCATCTGGCAGAAGAACTTCAAGAGAATTGTAAGCGTTCAGAGTGGGGTATTGTGAGTGAAGTGGGGTAAGGTGGGCAGAGGAACCCTCTTAAGTGTGTTTTTTCTCTCAGGCACGTTTCTGTCTTAACCATTCACTGATGGGTCATTTGCCAGGCATTTCCTGAACAGCCACCATGTACTGAGCATTATGCTAGTGCCCTCATGAAGCTCACAGTCTAGTTAGAGAGGTGAACATTAATCAAGTAGTCATCCCTATAAATGTATAATTAGGGAAACTGTCCTATAGAAAAGGACATTGAACCTCAGGTGTGCAGTAAAAGTAACTAGGTCAAGGGAATAGTGGAGCTGGGGTGGAGGTATTGGGAAGAATACATGGAAAGAGGCTGTGACAGGGACTAAAAACAGCCTAGTGTGGTCTAGAGGTTGGTAGCAGCAATGGTAAGAACCTTAGACCTTAAAGCCAAGATCACTGAAGAAGCCATTACCAATCAGCATCTCTGCCTTTCATCTGCCTACCTCAGGAGCCCACACCCTCCCTGGCTCCTCATCACCCTAGGATCGAAATCATCAGCCTGGTATTGAGAGTCCCTCATGATTCTCCATCCCACACCTTTCCCTGACTCTAGCTATGACTTTTCCCAAGTTCTACCTTCCTTTCAGTTGTAGCCATACTGACAGCAGAGCACCTTTCTGAGGCTGACATTCTGGAGTGGAGGAGGGAACTCTTGATTTCTTTATTCTTCCCTCCCTCTGAAAGGGATCTGTGCTTATCCCAACGGAACCCCAATCTTTGTGCCTCCAATCTGGCTTCCCAGTGGCAAGCCCAATCTGCCCGGGTCATTTCTATAATCCTGGGCTTGGTGCTTTTTGGCTGAGATAACATCTGCCTCATGAACCTGACCCCCCACAGAGCTATGCCAAGACCAAGACTAGAGCTGAGGTGCGGGGTGGTGGCCGGAAGCCCTGGCCACAAAAGGGTGGTGGACGTGCAAGGCATGGCAGCATCCGCTCTCCAATCTGGCGAGGAGGTAAGTTAGCAGGGCCAGGAGGAGGCTCTGGGCTAACTCAGGGTCTGGGTGTGGTTTTTTTTTTTTTTTTTTAGTTATTACTACTTTTAAAATTATTTTTAGAGAGAGGGGAAGGCAAAGAGACATCAATGTATGGTTGGTTGCCTTTCACCTGCCTCCAGCTAAGGACCTGGCTGGAGACCTGGCTTGCAACCTGGTTATGTGCTCTGGCTGGGAATTGAACCAGTAACCTTTGGGTTCGCAGGCCGGCATGGGTGTGTGTTTACACACATCTGGCATGCTGTCTTTTTGGTCCTGTTCCCTGCACCTCATTAGCCCACCTAAGGCAAGGCTGGAGGACTCAGACCCACATACCTCACTGTCCACATGCAGGCAGAGATCTGATAGTCATCTGCTTTTCCCCATTCCCCCCAACCCTCACCCCCACCCCACCCTCTGCCAGCTCTAGCCTTGGCCTCTCTCATCAGACTATGGCCACAACCCCTTTTGGCCCTACCTCCCATTTCACTTCTCCTGGCCCACCCTCACATGTCACCCAGAGGGATTTTTCAAAACTACTCAGCTTCTGCGGTCTTTGCATATATATGAGCTCCTTACCTTGATATTCCAGGTACTGGTGGCTGCAGGCCTCATTGGAGGATGACTCCGTCATCTCCCATTTGCCTGGCCAACTTGCTCATTCTTCTGATGTGTTTGGGCCACAACTCCTCCGGGAAGCCCTCCCTGACCACCTCTGGGTTCCTGGCTTCCCCACAACTCCTGTGCTATGCTACCCAGTCCTGATTCCCTCTGTGGTCAAGCCTCTATATGAATATGAATGGCATGAGGACAGGGATCCTTCCATCTTGTTCCCTACTAAACTCCCAGGGCATAGTAGAGGATGGACACACAGGTAGACAGTCATCACTTGGGGGCTCATGACTGAAGAAGCAGGCCCAGGGAGGTGAATTCACCTGTGCCAGGTGATGCCCAATCAGGCCTCCCCTCTCCAAGCCTACCATAGGCCCTGCCCTCTGCTGGAGTTGAGCCTGACCGCTGGCAGCCTCCCATCTCCACCGCCACACCAGCCATTGGGGCTAATTTTTGACCCTTAAGTCTAGCTGGGGCCCTCAACTGTTTACACATGTCTGTCCCCACAGGAGGTGTTGCACATGGCCCCCGGGGCCCCACAAGCTACTACTACATGCTGCCCATGAAAGTACGGGTGCAGGGCCTCAAAGTGGCGCTGACTGTAAAGCTGGCCCAGGTACAGCCCTGATCCCTTTGGGAGCCGTTATGATTCTGGGGTGTGAGGGCTGGGGAGCACAGGGCTGTGGTGGCTCAGAACATCTGTCCTTTCCTCCTACCAGGACAATCTGCACATTGTGGACTCCTTGGAGCTACCAACCTCAGATCCTCAGTACCTGAAGGAGCTGGCCTGCTACCGCCGCTGGGGGGATTCGGTGCTCCTGGTGGACTTGTGAGGATGCAGGGCAGAGTTGGGGGAGTGGGGCTAAGCTCCATCCTCTGCGGGGCTCACCTCCTGGCCTCTGTTTTAGAACGCACGAGAACATGCCTCAGAACATCGTGACAGCCACAGTCGGGCTTAAGACTTTCAACCTGATCCCAGCTGTGGGTGAGTGTGTTTGTGTGTGTGTGTGTGTGTGTGTGTGTGTGTTTAAATATTTTATTTATTATTTTTAGAGAGAGGGGAAGGGCGAGAGGCAGAGAGGGAAAGAAACATCAATGTATCGTTGCCTTTCACCTGCCTCCAGCTACAGACCTGACTAGAGACCTGGCTTGCAACCTGGTTATGTGCCCTGGCTGGGGAATTGAACCAGCGACCTTTGGGTTCGTAGGCCGGCGCCTTATCTGCTGTGCCACCAGCCAGGGCTGAGTGTTTTCTTAAGTGTTCTGGTATCACATTTGTCCAAGCTTGGGTCATGGTGCCGGGAGTCAGGTGAATGTGAGGGCCCACTGATTGTCCCTACCTGGCTCCTTGCTCAGAGAGGCAGGATCAGATCTGTCCTGAGCATATCACACCCATCACTGTCATGACCGATCCCCCAAGCTCTCTTTCACTCTCCCGATTGCATGCCCTGCTGCCTGCTGGGTAGCTGTACAAGGGGGTCCCATAAGCATCTCAGCACTTCCCTCCTTCCAGTGGCTTAGGCCCCACCATGTCACCCTCCACTCTAGTCAGGTCACCCAGTCAGCTCCTTTAAACATATCCAGAATCCAATGGCTGCTTACTACCCTGGGCCAGGACCCTGCCTGGATCAGCACAGCCTCCTCTGCCCTCATCCTCATAGTTGTCCCCCAGCCCCAGCTGTCAGAGGATGCCTGTGAGCTCCTGAACTCTTGCACATCCCTCTGTTGCCTGCAGCCCTCCATGGCTCCCACTGCACTCAGGAAAAACCCAAGTCCGCCCCAAGACCCGCCAGATCCTGCATGACCTGTCTTGTCCCACCCTTGCCCTCCTCTCCTCCCTCTTTCCTCCTCACTCACTTAACTGCAGCCACACTGGGTAGGCTCAGTACATTGTTATTATTCACCTGCCTTTGATCTGTACCCATCACTGGAGTGTGAGGTGGGAATCATGGCCAAGCAGAGGGCAGGATTGAGCACCCGGGAGTCAGAAGTTGATGGGTCGAAGACAGTCCCTTACCAAGGGTTCCCCAGCAGTGAGCTGCTGATCCAGGGTTTGACCCCGGGTTGCGGGGCTGTTGACCCCATGCCAGACCATGGCGTCTCTATAGGGAGAGTACTTCTGAGAGGATGGATAGGGGCTTCGGATGTGGGGTACAGCCCCACCCTGACTGCACCCCCTGCCCCACAGGCTTGAATGTTCACAGCATGCTGAAGCACGAAACGCTGGTCCTCACCCTGCAGACTGTTGCCTTCCTGGAGGAGAAGCTGCTGTGGCAGGACTCACGCTACACGCCCCTCTACCCCTTCCGCCTGCCCTACTGTGACTTCCCCTGAGCCCCCACCCTGTGCCCAGGGCCCTCAACCACCTTCCTTCCTGCACCACCCTTCATACCAGGCGTCGGCTCTGAGCCAGGAAGAGCCCCTGGCCAGTTTGGGGACCTTGCGCCCACCCTGCAAGAGCAGCGCTGCCCAAATTCCCAGTAGGAAGCTGTGGCCTTGAAGAGTGTCTGTACCACCAGGCAGGAGTCATGACTGGGAAGGGGCAACTTGGTGGAGAGCCTGATCAAGCTCCTGCCCAATTCTCCTTTCTGTTTTTAAGATAAATTTAGCTTTTAATTATAGAGGAGGAACAAACAGTTCATTGCCATGTCGTGAATAATTCCATCTGGCAAGTCAGGCTCTTTCCCCTGTGCCACCACCAGTACCTCTCTCCTCAAGGGGAGATCTCAGTTCTGTTTTAGAAGTGACCCAGCATCAGCTTGCCTAGGATGAATCAGCCTCAGGAACTCACAGAGGAGCAGGAGCACTGCCCTTTCCTAGGAACCTGTTCCTGCCACCTCCTGGCTCCCGGGCACTGTCATTGTATGTTTGCGTTCCTAACAGGGTCTGCAGCCCCATTTGTTACCTCCTTCAGTTTGATGTGTGGGCTTGAGTCACAATTACGCGCCTTATGTAGACCTGACCTTCCATCACAGTGATTTCCCATGGATACAGACTCAGAATGAATGTGGTCAATAAAGGAGAATAAACATATTTTTTTAAAACATCATACCAGTACCCTAATTCTTGAGTCTGCTGATGTTATTTGCTCCCAAGGTAATTTTAATAGTCATAAAATACACTGTAAAAAAATGTGCTCATTTCTCTGAAGTCAGCCAAAACTGTCATCTGCATGTGCGGGCCCAGTCAGGCCAGGCAGCTCCACTGACCACTCATGAGCTGGGCTGTCCCTCACCAGAAACATCTCTGGAATGACTCTCTTGGGAGTGACTTCAGAACTGGAAACACATTCTCTGAAAATACTCAATGGACATAAAATTTGATCCTTAAAGCACCAGATTTGACTAAGTTAAAAATATTACTTGGACCCAGTAATGAGAAAGGGTGCAGACCCTGAGCAGGAAATGCCATGTGGGCTTGAGCCAAACTCACCTGCCTCTCCCTGGGCTTCTGGCTGGGCCTGTGGGGCATTGAGGCCTAAAGTAAGACCCACTGTTGTCCTGGTAACACCTTGCCTAGTCTAGATAGCCCAAAGGCCCAGTTGTCAACATCACAGCTATCAGGTAATGGTAAGAGCAACCCCTGCTCAACAGGTTTTTCAGAAAAGAGCCAGAACCTGTTTTCCTGTACTGGAATCCTAAAGCCACATCCAAATTGAAAAAGGCACCAGAAATAAAAAGATCTGACATCTAGAACATACTTTTCAATAATTGGGGGTCAGGGTGGGGTGAGTCCTCAAGCTACCATAATGAAGTACCACAGGTTGGGAGGGGTTTCAACAACAAATGTTATCAGCTCACAGCTCTGGAGACCAGAAGTCCGAGATCAAGGTGTCAGCAAGGTTGGCTTCTTCAGAGGCCATGTTGGAGAATCTGTCCATCCCATCCTGCACCCCTGACTTCGGGTAGTTTGCTGGCAATTCTTGTCCCTTGGCCTATAAACATATCACCCCAATTTTCTGCTTTCATCTTCAAGTGGCATCCCTGTGTCTATATGCCTGTGTCCAAATTTATCATTTTTTAAAAAAGATTTTATTTCATTATTTCTAGAAAGAGGGGAAGGGAGAGAGGCAGAGAGGGTTGCCTTTCACCTGCCTCCAGCCACAGATCTGACTGGAGACCTGGTTTGCAACCTGGTTATGTGCCCTGGCTGGGGAATCGAACCTGCGACCTTTGGTTTCGCAGGCTGGTGCCTTACCCACTGTGCTACCAGCCAGGGCCCAAATTTATCATTTTTATAAGAAAAACACCAGTCATGTTTGGTTAGGGCTCACCCTAATAACTTTGGCTTGATCATCTTCAAAGATGCTATTTCCAAGGAAGGTCACATTCACAGGTACTGGGAGTTAAGAGTTCCTGCCTTCCTTTTTTTCCCCCCTTCTTTTTTTGCAAGGAGGAGAAACAGCTGAACCCATGGCAGTATTTAAGGGGAGAGATGGAACAAGAAGATTGGCTGTGAGAACTGTGGAAACTGGTACATGTGACTATCATATACCCTCTTTTCTGTTGCCTATGATTTTAAAAAATCTCTATAATAAGCCTTTTAAAAAGAGAAATAGGTAAAAACATTTTTTCAGGGGGTGCTGTTGTTACCTACAAGTCCCCATCCCACCCTCTTGGGACGGGGGCCTAACCCAGAGCCTAGAGAGGAAGGGAACCTCACAGCCTTAGAAAAGTGTTATTTGTTAAAGCCACCTAGGACTCAGGCAGAGTCCCAGCAGTCAGGAAAGCTGTGATCTGAATGCCGGGAAACCCAGAGGACAAGAAGCAGGTAGTTCTGAAGGTAAAGCCAGAGGGTCTACTTGTTTATTGGTGCTCCGTCCACCTGGAGGTCCCCTAAGAGGGATGAGATGATAGGACCAGATACCAGGGCCTGAAGAAAGAGCCACAGCCCAAATCAAAGATGCTGCCCTGGCTGGTAGCACAGTGGTTAAAATGCCGGCCTGTGAACCCAAATGTCGCAGGTTCGATTCCCCAGCCAGGGCACATAACCAGGTTGCAGACCAGGTCTCCAGTCAGGTCTGTGGCTGGAGGCAGGTGAAAAGCAACCATACATTGATGTCTCTTTCCCTCTCTGCCTCTCTCCCTTCCCCTCTTTCTAAAAAATAATGAAATAAAATCTTAAAAAAAAAAAAAAAAAAAAAAGATGCTGTAACCCAGTGAAGGGGTATCCAGGAAAGAGGAAGCCTCAGAGCACCACATGACACCTATCCACAAATCCACCAGGGGGCGCCCGTGACACCTATCCACAAATCCACCAGGGGGCGCCACGTTAACACTGTTGCAACTTGGGGCAAACCCGTGTCCCCTGTCTCCTCCTCTCTGCATCAGGGCAGGAGGGACCCAAAGGCTGGTGAAAGAGATCAAGGCAAACAAGAAGGAAATCAGTGGCAAAGGGGCCAGGCCCTTTTTTTCCTATTGAGGCCTCCAGCCTGAAGAGGCCTGACTGGAGGTTACCATCATACACCACGTCAAATTTAGAGATTTGAATGTAAACATGATCTGGGCCTGAGTCCTGGGCAGAATTCTCAGCCAGCGTAGGGCACAATTCCTTTACAGACTAAAGCGATCCTACAAAAAAGAAGGCTGGGGACAAAAGCATACATCTTCCTTGTTGCCTTTGTCTTCTTGCACACCCACTCCTTTCTCATGCTGTACCGAAGGTGGAAGGTTATTGGCAGGGAAAATGTCTGATGATACTTGCTATTTTCATGCAAGAGAATAAGAGGTTGGGCTCAGGCCAAAGCCTGGCTTTTATGCGTCAGCTTCCTGAAGGGGTTGAACAAATGCAGGCATTTCCATCACAGAAACAATAGTTGAAGGGGCAGGGGTAAAAGCTAAGGAAAATAAGTTTTATTTAGGAATTATTTCACCCGACTAAGGCTAAGCTGAGCATATCGGTTGCCTTCTCCCTTTCCTTTAAAGTTTTATTAGAAGGGAAATAACGACCTGATGTGTCTGATCTGCCGAAACACATGTAGTTACAGGATTGGTATCCCAGAACCTCACAGGCAGGTGTGCAAATATCCTGAGAACTGGAGCCAAGTGCTGTTGCCCAGGTCGGTTTGGCATTAGTTGTATTGTCTCAAGTCTTCTTTCAAAAGCAAGGGTGGGCCATGTTGTCTGCAATTGGTCTAGACACCAAATAGCCAGTGGTGGGAAATTGTAATACGAAAAGCAGTTTGGGTAGCATTGGTCAAGCTCGCCTGGTGGTGAGGAGCGATGAGCTGCCACTGACTTTCACTCGCAGGCACCCACGCACCCACGCACAGCCTGACGCTAAGCCACTAAACCGCGAGTTTAAATTTGCTCCATGCAAAAACCTCACAACAGTGTTATTTTCAGTTTTTAAATTGGAGTTTATAGTTCGTTATATACAACTTGGAACATGCCTAGTAAGAGGAGGAAAGAAATCCCTGCTCCCCGCTCATCTTGAACGCTGGTGTTTGTTTAATCTTTTCTTATGGAAAGCTAGTCTTTTTCTGCGTTGTAGGCCTTTTTGTATCTATATTTCGTATTCTGCTTTTTTTTTTTTTTTTTTTACTTAATAGTAGTAACTCAGATATCTTCCTGTACTACCTCATACTTTGTAAATATCAATTTTAACAGCATATCTTCCATTGTTTTGAGCTTGCTTCTCTTGAAAATGCTTGTTTTGCAAAGGATTTTTTTAGACTCTGTATAGGACAGCTTTGTCTTTATTTGCTTCCCTCTAATGTATCATGCCTGTCTCAATTCTAAATGACTGTTTCCAACCACTTAGTTAAACTGTGTAATTAAAATATTAAAAGGGAATAGAATCCCTTCGCCGCCGCCCCCCCCCCCCGCAAAAAAAAAGCGATGGAGGGAAAAGCAAAGGTGTTCTGATGACACCCCAGTTTCATGAATTGTTGCTTTACACCCTAGGGCCACGAGGGGGAGCTGTAATACCAGTATCAACAAGATCTGTGGGAACCCAAAGGGGGAAGCATGTATTTCTGCCAAGGAAGTGTGAGGTGAAATTCTCTGAGCTGAGTCCTGAGGAAACAAAATAAATACTACTGTCTGTTCTCACGCTGCACTTGGCTATGCCAAGCGCTGCACATAAATCGTCTTACTGAAATCTCACATCCACCCTTTCAGGTATGTGTTACCATCCCTATTCTACAGCTGAGGCCATTAAAGTGCAACCAGGGAAAGTGGCTTGCTCAAGGTTACAGCTGGTGGCAAGTGCTTTCAGCCCTCTGACCGACCACATCCCCTTGACACTTGCTGTCCCAGGCAAACCCCCAGCTTCCTATAATGCAGGACCGTGCTGAGCTTGTCCACTAGAACCTCAGAAGGACTGGGGAACCACAATGAGATACCACTTCCCACCCATTTGGATGAAAATATTAATAATAATAAAACAGAAAGTAAGTATTGGCAAGGATGTGGGAAAATGGGAACGCTTGAACCCTTGTTTGTTACTGGTAGGAATGTAAAATGGTACAGCTATTGTGGCAAAGAGTCTGGCAGTCCCTCAAAAAGTTAAATATGGCCCTGGCTGGTGTGGCTCAGTGGATTGAGCACTGCCCTGCGATCCAAAGGGTTGCTAGTTCCATTCCCAGTCAGGGCACATGTCTGGGTTGCAGGCCAGGTCCCCAGGTTGGGGGATACACAAGAGGCAACCACACATTGATGTTTCTCTCTCTCTCTTTCCCACTCCCTTCCCCTCTGTCTAAAAATAAAAAGTCTTTTTAAAAAGTGAAATACGGAATTACTGTGTGACCCAAAACTGCACTTCCAGATATATACCCAAAAGAACTGAAAATATGTTCATACAAAAACTTGTACATGAGTGCTAAGGGCAGCATGATTTGTAATAGCCAAAAGGTGGAACCAACCCAAATTTCTAATTACCAATGAACGCATGAGCAAAATATGATATGTCCATGCACTTGAATACTATTCAACTAGAAACAGGAATGTAGTATACTCAGATGAATTGAAAACAGGAACCCCAACAGGTAATTGTATGTCAGTGTTCATGGCAGCATTATTCACAATAGCCAAAGGTGGAAAAAGCCTAAACATCCATCTACAGATGAACGGATAAACAGAATGTTAAATCGAATGGATGAGGTCTTCCCCAAAAGTATGGGCACGCAAACTGTTTTAATTTTATTGACATCAACTTGAAACTTTCAGGACAGGCATCATATGTCCTTATAATGGAATATTACTCAGCTGAAAAAAAAGGAAAGAAACACGAATGGAGGCTATGACATGGATGAGTCTTTATGATAAGTATTCTGAACAACATGCTGAGTGAAAGAAGTCAGACATAAAAGGCCACATATTGCCCTGATAGGCGTAATTCACTTGGTTGAGCATCATCTCACTAAGTAAAAAGTAGGTCACCAGTTCAATTCCTGGTCAGAGCACGTTGCCTGGGTTGCGGGCTGGTCCCCGGTTGGGGATCATGCAAGAGGTAACTGGTCAATGTTTCTCTGACACATCGATGTTTCTCTGCCTCCCTTCTCCTATCCCGAAAAATAAAAAAAACATTTTCTATAATATCTAAATCTGTGATATTTGTTTTTTTAAAGATTTTATTTATATTTGTATTTATTTTATTTTTTAAGATTTTCTTTACCATTTTCAGATAGAAAGGCAGGGAGGGAGGAAAAAGGGAGCGAAACATCAATGTGTGGTTGCTTTTCACCTGCCTCCAGCTGGGGACCTGGCTCGCAACCTGGTTATGTGCCCTGGCTGGGGAATCGAACCTGCGACCTTTGGGTTTGCAGGCCGGCGCCTTAACCACTGTGCTACCAACCAGGGTGAAAAGGAGGAACTCTTGCTATTTATAACAACATGATTGGGCCTTGTGGGCATTATGCTAAGTGAAGTAAGTCAGACAAAGGCAAACACTGTATGATCTCATATGTGTGTGGAATCTTTAAAAAGAAACTTACAGAGGCAGTGCAGATCGGTGGTTGCTAAAGATGAGGGAGAAAGAGAGGAGAAATGGGTGAAAGAAGTCTAAAGGTATAAACTTCCAGTTATAAGATAAATAAATCCTAGGGATATAATGTAGAGCATGAACTTAAAGATTACATATGGCCCTGGCTGGTGTGGCTAAGCAAACTGAGTAGCAGCTTGTGAACCAAAATGTCTCCACTTCGATTCCCAGTCCGGGGACATGCCTGAGTTGCAGGACAAATTTCTAGTTGGGGCATTCGAGGGGCAGCCAATGTTTCTTTCTCTGTCTCACTCCTTACCCCTGTCTCTAAAAATAAATAAAATATTAAAAAAATTATATATCAAGTATTGGGGACAAATTGACTCCCAATTGGGGAGTTGATATTCCTGGAGCGGCCTTTACCCAATGAGGCACAGGATTGGTGGAGTCTACCAACACAAAACTTTCCCAGTGCGATGAACTCCAGTTGCCCCCAAAGGGGGACTCCACTGATACTCACCTTTACCGTCTCCCTTCTTTAGTTCCCTGTGCCTCAGCTGTTTCCAGGGGTGACCTCCCAGGTAAACCACCGGCCAACCTTTGGAATGAAATGCTCTGGGAACAGTTTGTAAAAGTAGTGGAAAGAGAATTCTGGGCTGGAGGAACGGCATAAGCAGAATGCTCAGAGATGAGAGAAGTTCATTTATTCAACAAGGCAGGGAAGTTCCCTGCCTTTCTCAGAAATGGAAGTCACAGACCATTAAATCAAAGAATTCCAAGGCCCTGGCTGGTGGCACGGTTGATAGACGCCGGCCTGCGAAACAAAAGGTCGTGGTTCAATTCCCAGCCAGGGCACATAACCAGGTTGCAAGCCCGGTCTCCAGCCAGGTCTGTAGCTGAAGGCAACCATACATTGATGTCCCTCTCCTCCTCTCTCTTCTCCTCTCTCTAAAAATAATAAAATAAAAATCTTAAAAAAAAAAAAAAAAAAGATTTCCAGCAAGTAATTAAGTTTTAGTAATGAATAGAAAGTAAACAGGGTGTGGCCCAGGATTAGAATCGGGCATTCAGGAAAATTTTGGGTAGAGGTTCAGGGTTTAAGAAAGTAGGTGTAGGTCATGTCAGGGATGAGGAAAGAGCATTTCAGGCTGAGGAAACTGGTGGCCGCACCAGAGCTCAGAGTGAGGGGAGAACAAGCATAATACCATGGAGTCAGACATAGAGACTTCTGCCCTGGATTTATTCTTGGCCAGCTGGAGGCCAGAGACTGCCTGGCACCCTGGAGGAAGTCCTGCCTTTCCAGGCAACTGCAGAAAAGGAGCTGGGGACCATGCGATTCCCTTTTCCTTGAACACACACACACACACACACACACACACACACACAAGCTCTGATAGATATAGCTTAGAGGGTTGGGTGCTGTTTTGCAAACTGAAGAGTTATCTGTTTACTTCCAGGTGAGGGCTCATGCCTGGATTGTGGGCCAGGTCCCCAGTAGGGGTGCATGTGAGAACCAATCAATGTTTCTCTCCCCTCTCTTTTACCTTCCCTTCTCCTGTGTCTGAGTAAATAAATAAAATCTTTAAAAAATAAAATAAAATTAGCACTGGCTGGTGTGGCTCAGTGGATTGAGTACCAGCCTGTGAACCAAAGGTTCACTGGTTTAATTCCCAGTCAGGGCACATGCCTGGGTTGCAGGCCAGATCAATCAATGTATCTTGCACATTGATGTTTCTCTCCCTCTCTTTAATTTAAATAAAATTAAAATTAAAAAGGAAAAAGCCAGGGCTCTGGCTGGTGGCACAGGCTTTTGTATGTTTTGTACATTGTTTTGTCCCAAGAACTTACAATAGCACCTAGCACGTAGTACGTGCTCAACCAACATTAGTTTATTCAGCTCTGGCTGGTGGCTCAGTGGATAAGGCGCTGGCCTGTGAACCCAAAGGTCACTGGTTTGATTCCCAGCCAGGGCACATAACCAGGTTGCAAGCCAGGTCTCCAGCCAGGTCTGTAGCTGGAGGCAGGTGAATGGCAACCATACATTGATATTTCTCTCCTTCTCTGCCTCTCTCGCTTCCCCTCTCTCTAAAAATAATAAAATATTTCTAAAAAACAATTAAAAACTGGAAAAACACAAAGGGGGTGTAAAATGGGGAGGTACATGCTCCTCCTCCAGCCTGCTCCCCAATACCATCTCATCCTCACTCAGGACCCTCTATCCTATTAGAGCCTAAGAGCAGGACCCCAAAGAGTCATTGTCAATTCTCCCCTGTTCCATGTTCTAGCAAGTCCAATCGGCTCTGACTCCAAACAGATGCCAAATTTGACTACTTACTTCTCCAGTCCAGGCCCCATCATTACTTGCCTGAACGAAAGCAGTCATCTCCACGCCCATCTGTCTTCCACACTGTCCTCCCACCCCTTACTGGAGCTCCTCTAGCCTCAGGAGGATGCCTATAAATAACCTGAGTCAGAGCTGCCCTGTCTCTCCTCTGCTTAGAATCTTCCATGGCTCCCACCTTCCTGAGAGGAAATACCAAAGTGCCCAGTCCCTCCCCAAGCAGACAAGCACTGGAATGCTCTACTCAACCTCTTTCTTGCCCTCCTCTCCTCCAACTCCCCTCCTTCCTCACTCCACTGCAGCCACACTGGCCTCCTGAATGCTCTTTAAGGCAGTTTCTACCTTTACACATTCAGTGTTCCCTGTCTAATACACTACCTTCTTCTTCTTCTTTTTTTGAAGGGCAGTAGTGTACAGCTTCTAGAGTAGATTTTATTTATATTTATTCATTGTTTTTAGAGAGAAGGGCAGGGAAGGAGGAAGAAAGGGAGAGAAACATCAGTGTATGGTTGCCTTTCACCTACCTTCAGCTACTGACTTGGCTGGAGATTTGGCTTGCAACCTGATTATGTGTCCTGGCTGGGAATCGAACCAGCCACCTTTGGGTTTACAGGCCAGCGCCAATCCACTGAGCCACCAGCCAGGGCACGCTACCTTCTTAATACTGTCACAACTCCCTTCTCACCTCCCTCTGGTTTTGGCTCAAATGTCACCTTCTCAGTATTTCTCAGAATACTCTATTTACAAGTGCATTAGGCCCTGGCTGGTGGCACAATGGATAAGGTGCCCGCCTGCAAACCCAAATGTTGCTGGTTCGATTCACAACCAGGGCACATAACCAGGTTGCAAGCCAGGTCTCCAGCCAGGTGGTGGTTGGAGGCAGGTGACAGGCAACCATACACAGATGTCTCTCTCCCTCTTTGCCTCTCTCCCTTCCCCTCTCTCTGGAAGTAATAAATAAAAAAATTTTAAATAAAAAAAAAAATAAAAGTGCATTAATCCTCATATTTCCTTTCCCCTTTTCCGATTTCTATTTCTCCTTAGCTCTGATAACAGACTAACAGTTCATTTATTTTATTTTTGTTTCTTGTCTGTCGCCTCCACTAAGGCTATCTCAGCACGACGGCAAAAAAATGTTTCATTTTGAACACTGCACAGTGGTATGAAGAACCCCGCTTTCCTGGCTGCGGTGGGTCTCTGGGCCCGCGGGGGAGCTTGCGACCCGCGCATTTCAATTCAAGGCCAACGGACCCAGTGCCTCGAGCCTGAAAAACAATCGCCTGAGAATAACAACCTGCGCAGGATTTTCCCAGAGCTTCTGAGGGTCAGTTAGGGATATTCCTGGTTCCCACTTTGAACCTTTGCCCAGGCCATTGTAGGAGGGGATTTAGCACCCTCCACACACCCAGGAAGGAGGATCCCCGTGGAAAGTCCGTAGGGCGGGAGGAGGTAAGCGTTTCTGGATGAAGAGTGACTCGTAGCCCCACCCCCAGAGGAAGGGTTGGGGCTTCCCCGGGCCCCCTCCCTTCCCCTTCTGCTCGGCGAACTCCTGGCCGGTCTCTATGGAGATGCAGCAAGCGCCCCACAACAGGAAACTTCGGGCGCCACGACTTGGCGCGCTCCGAGCCTCTACTTGGTGGATGACAAGTCTTGAGGTCACACGTATGGGCTGTGACCTCGAGGATGGGGAGGTGGGGGTGGACAGTAGACGCCGTGGCAGTAGGCTTTTACGACGCCCCCATCACACTAATGGAACCAGCCCGGACGTAGCTCTGTGCACATGTAGTGCCCGCGTCCCGGGTTCGAGTTTCGGTGTTCACAATTTGGGGTCCGAGTTTCGAGACCCGCGCCTGTGGGCCGGCATTGTCCCTCTTCTCGCCTCACTTCGGAGCCTAGGAGCTGCCCCCGTTTCCCTTGGAAAGGAAAGTGCTCGATCGCTTACCTTCCTCCCTCTAGGAATGCTGTCTCAGTTTCCCCACGGAGCCTTGGAACGGTGGCGGTTCACTGGCAACGCGCGGCTTCCTTCCCCTTTCTTGAAGCTGTAGAGATAGAGACGCTCCCACGGCCAAGGCCGAAAGAGGAAGCTAGACCTCGGGAGCTGGGGCGCCCAACCGTGGGGGATGCGGATCTGGGGATATGATGACGCCCGAATGGTACGCGGGCGGTGCTGGAGTCTCTGGGCCGGCTCCGCGCTCGTCGGGAAAACTCGGTGGCAGACGGGCCGAAACATGCCCCTTCAGGGAGTGACACACTTGGTAGAAGTGGTCCTGTGAGGACCCCCAGGCTCCCAACTCAGCCAGGGATCATCCGCTTGGTTCAAGTGGCCTGCAGGTGTTGGGGAGTCAAATCCCCTCGCAGCTCAGAGCCTTAAGGCAGCCAGGAAACCGGACCCCTCGAGTCCGCAACAGCCCTCGGATCGTCACCACCACTGTAGCTTCATCGCTTCAATTTGGAAATTCCGGCGCCCCAGTGGTTAACGGCTAGCGGCTAGCTAGGGGGCATGCTGGGGCGGGGCGACGTGTCAATCCGGAAATGCCAGACCCTAGTTAAGGAGAAGACGTGAGGTTTCCGGGAAGCCAGAACCGCCCTGGGCCCCCTGCGGACTGCCTCCATAAAAGAGCCGTGCGCCGCGTCGCGAGTCCAGTCCGCACCAGCGAACCAGCCTCCTCGGCTCCTCGCCTCTAGATTCTTCTATCTGCCTAGGTCGCTATGTTTCTCGTGGCCACCCGACCTCTGCTGCCAGCGCTCCTGGCCCTGCTCGGGACTCTGCTCCCAGGTGAGTCGAGGATGGGGGCTGTCATCAGGCTAGCGCCCTGGGCGCTGTGGCGGACCCGCTCACGGTGGACTGGGGACAAGGTCATTTGTATGTAGGTGGCTGTTTAGGGGAAGTTGGGACTAGAGCCATCCATTGAAAGTCAACCGCCAGACTCTGGCCATATGTAATTCAGTGGGTTAGAACATCGTCCCAAATACACACAGGCTGAAGGTCCCATACCCAGGTCAGGGCACATACAAGAATCAACTAATGAATGCATAAATAAGTGGAACAACAACAAATCTCTCATCTCTGTCTCTTTCTGTTTCTCTCTTTCTCTCTCTCTCTGTCTCTCTCTGTCTCTCTCTGTCTCTCTGTCTCACTGTCTCTCTCTCTCCCCCCTCCCTCCTCCCTTACCAATAAATAAGTTTTTTTTTTTAAAGAGAATCTTTTCTTTTTTTTTTTTAAAGATTTTAGTTATTATTTTTAGAGAGAGGGGAAGGGAGAGAGACATCAATGTATGGTCGCCTTTCACCTGCCTCCAGCTACGGACCTGGCTGGAGACCTGGCTTGCAACCTGGTTATATGTGCCCTGGCTGGAAATTGAACCAGTGACCTTTGGGTTCACAGGCTGGCGCTTTATCCACTGTGCCACCAGCCAGGGCCTAAATACAAGTTTTAAGGAAAAGAAAGCCAGTAATGGGTTTGAATCTCAGCTGTAAAATGGAGAACAGAATGTAATCATGGCCACCTAGCCTCGGTTCTATCCTGACCCAGCACAGTGCCTGCCGTAGGAGGCAGTCTCATGGTTTGGGACCCTCACACCCCATGCATATTCTGTTCCTCCTTTGCTGCCCTTGGGGAAGTCCAGACCTGCTTCTGCTTGGGGGAATTCCAGGCTTGACTTGCCCAAGGACCAGAGGCTGATAAGTGAGGTTCCCCAGCAACCTACCAACTCCAGCTTGGAGGGAGGGGAGAAGTGGGGCAGAGAGTCTCAAAGGTGGTCAGGGTCCAGCAGCAGGAAAGTGGAAGATGGAGACCATGGTTACCAGCTCCACAAAATGTTCTAATGCAAACTACAGCCCGGATTCCACGCTTTCTGGCTAACTTCCCTTCTTAAGGCCTCACCATTTCCCTTTGTGAAGTGGGAATGATCCCAGGACCTCTCTCAGAGAACTGTTGTCACCCACCCTCGAAGTGGGCCCAAAGCTGAGGGCAGGATCTTCGGAGGCAGGGTAGGATGAAGGGGCTCAGACAGACATTTTTCAGCTTCAGAGGCACCAAGGTCTGAGGGAGCCTTAACTGGTGCTTCTTGCTCCCCGCCCTGTCCTAGGAGTTACTTTCATTAGCAGGACTGGGGGGGTGGGGATCACCCACCTTACAGATGGTGACATTGAGGCCAAAGAGGAGAGACCACTTGTCAAAGGGAGTGAGGAGCCAGCCTGGTCAGAACCCCTCTGTCCCCTGAGAGTTGGTTTCCCCACCTGACCTCTTAGGAGCTAAGACTGATACCATGTTCCTCTGCTGAAATCCTGCCACATGGCTCCCCATTGCCCTCAGAATGAAAAACACATCCTTGGCAAGGCTTGCATGTACTGCCTGCATGATCTTCCTGATCTCATTTCCCTCAGCTCTTCCCCTGATGATTGTGCTTCAGATACCCTGCCCTAGGACCTTTGCCCTTAGAACTCATTTCCTTGGCTTCTGGATGAGCCTTCTTATTATTCATATCTCTGCTCATACATTACCTTGTCACCAACTCACTGTCTGTTCTATCTTCCACTTTTGTTTTTGTCAGAGATTTTATTAACATCAGTTATTAATTATCTTGTTTGCTCATGAATTTTCCAGTCTCCCACACTAATGGCAGAGAGTTTTGTTTTGTTCTAGGCTGTGCCCCAGCACAGGCTGGGTACCCAGGAGTGTTGATGACCCCTGTTTGTCATGCCTTTCTCCTCTTCACACTTGTTTCAGGGGCTGGAGGTGCCCAAACATTAGTGCAACCCCAAGAAGCCATCATACCCCTAGGAGGCTCTATGAAGGTGACCTGCGTTGCCATCTGTGATCAAAATGCCACGTTGGGTCTGGAGACTCAGTTGACTAAGAGGCAAGTGGCGGAAGAGCACAACTCCGTGACCTATGAACTTAGCGACATAAAAGAAAACAGCACTCCACTATGCTTCTCAAATTGTGGCACTGAACAGACGAAAGCTTCGACATCCCTTACTGTGTACTGTGAGTGGCTGGGCCCAGGGGCTGAACCTAGGCATGGTGGAGGGGGGGAGGTGGGTTCAGGGAGGGTGTCATTGAAGGTCAACTAGGCACATGTTCAAAAAGCCTCCTTGTCATTTGAAACCCCTTCTTAAACTTCCTTGGTACAATTAGAGTACCAACAGGGACTCAGCACATTAGAGAATGCTGACACTCTAGGCCTCTAACAAGGCTCTAGATATGATTTTTAAAGTATTTATGTATGTATTTATTTATTTATATTTAGAGAGAGAGGAAAGGACGGAGGGAGAGAAACAGTGATGTGCGAGAGATAGATCAATCAGTTGCTTCTCTCACGTCCCCAGTCAGGGACCTGGCCCACAACACATACATATGCCCTGACCTGGAACCAAACTGGTGACTCTTCTATTTCCAGGGCAGTGCCCAATCCACTGAGCCACACCAGCCAGGGCTGCCTTTAAAAAAAATTATTATTATTATTTTAATAGAGAGGGGAAGGGAGAGAGGGAGAGAGACATCAATGTATGGTTGCCTTTCACCTGCCCCCAGCTACAGAGCTGGCAGGAGACCTGGCTTGCAACTTGGATATGTGCCCTGGCTGGGAATCGAACCAGCGATCTTTGAGGTTCCTAGGCCGTGGCCTTATCCACTGTGCCACCAGCCAGGGCCAGGGCTGACTTTTTAAAAATAAAAATTTAAACTAACCCTGAGGAGGCTTTAGTCACATATTGACCACAATGAAAAGAATTGAGAACAGCAGTGCTGACAAGCCTGCAAGGCAGCAGGTTGTCTGGGGGCATTGCTGACAATGTGGGAGCATAAAGAAGTGAAACCCCAGGCAGGGAAGGGGACCTCAGTTTGGCAAATGACACATGCAAGTGTCCTTTGACAAAGACCTTACTCCTGGGAATTGGGCTTCATGTGTCCCAGCCCACAGGGCACTGAAGGTGGGGTGGGGTTATTTGATGCAGCCTTATTTTATTTTATTTTATTTTTTTATTTTTTAAAGATTTTATTTCATTAATTTTAGAAAGAGGGGAAGGGAGAGAGGCAGAGAGGGAGAGAGACATCAATGTATGGTCGCGTTTCACCTGCCTTCAGCCACAGACCTGACTGGAGACCTGGTTTGCAACCTGGTTATGTGCCCTGGCTAGGGAATCGAACCTGAGACCTTTGGGTTCGCAGGCCGGTGCCTTAATCACTGTGCTACCAGTTAGGGCTGATGCAGCCTTATTTTAAATAGCAAAAGGTTGCAAGCCACTCAGATGTTGGGGGCTGGGAGATAAACTGTAGTTTGACTATACAGGGTCAAACCTTGTACAAGAATGAGGAAGTTCCTTTCCCAAAAGCGAGTGTACTCTAAGGGTCTAAATAGGCCAAGTTTAAAGGAAGGAAGTTATGCCTAAAATGAGTGGCAACCCATCCTGGGTATTAGGGACTGGTTGGAGTGGAGTGAGGGTGGCCGTGTTACTGAAAAAATGACCATATTAGCTAGGGGCAGGGTGATAGGGGAGGTCCAGGAGAGGTCAGGGCAGGTTTTTTTCTCCTTATGCCTTTTTTTTTTTTTTTTTTTTAACCTTTGGGCGTTCTGAACTGTGAGAATGAGTTACTATGACTGTAGGCCATAAATAAAATTCAAATTAGAACAAAATAAACCAAAAAGGAAGGAAAGAAGGAAGAAAACTGGCCAACTGCCTTTAGGACTAGACAGACTTGGGTTCCAGTCGCAGCATGGCCCTTACTAACTGGGTGACTATGGGGGACATAGCTTTTTTATTTAAAAGAAAAAAAAAGTATTTCTTTTTAGAGAGCTGGGAAGGGATGAAGAAGGAAAGGGAGAGAAACATCAATGTATGGTTGCCTTTCACCTGCCTCCAGCCACGGATCGGGCTGGAGACCTGGCTTGCAACCTGGTTATGTTGCCCAGGCTGGGAATCGAACCAGCAACTTTTGGGTTCAAAGGCTGGTGCCTATCCACTGAGCCACCAGCCAGAGCAGGGCTTAGCTTCTTGATTGAGTTTCACATGAGACTTCCTGGGGCGGATATAATGATACCGTGATGCATGAAGGACATTCCATCTTCGTGACGTCTGGGCAAAGAAGCTTTTGGGCAAATATTAGCTTTGCTTTTGACTTGGAGGATGTTTAAGCAGATGCTGGCCAGGTGAGGGAAGTCCCCAAACTGCCCCGTGGCCTCTGAAAACCCCAGGGAAACTTCACGGAAAGCCCTTCCACAGCTTGGCCTGATAGCTGAAAGCCTAGCACTTCAGGTGGGAGTCCTGGAATCCTGGCTCTGCCACTTTCTCCCTCTGTGACTCTGGGCACTCCACATCTGTGATATGGAGCAGTCAGCTGGCACATAGTAGCAGCATGTCATCTAGGAGACACTCTGGCTTGGTCCTGCCCTACCCTTAGCGTGAAGACAAGGGGCATCTCTGGGCAGCTAAATTTTCTCCAGAAAGGTTAGAGTGATGATTGCTGCAAGAGGTGACCCCTAACTGGACCTTGAAGAGTGCCTAGGAGTTGGCAGACCAGCATTCTGGGCAGAGAACAGCCTGGGCAAAGGTCTGGAGTGGGAAACATTGCTAATCTGGGGTTGGGAGGGTAAGAGGGACTGAACATCAGCAGATTGGTGAGGCTGGAGCTGAGGCTGGCAGGTCCTCAAATGCCAGGCTGGGGAGTTAGGACCTTCTCCTCATGGTGTCAGGGAGCCACACTTCAAAGGTGTGTGAGCAGGCCAGGAATCTAGAAAGCAGAAGACCAAACTTATGGGAAGCCAGAGAACTGTTGGCTGAGGGCCTTGTCTAGGCCACATGTGTTGTGTGCAGGAAGGGAAGGGCAGACAAATATTTGAAGAGCACAGTTACCAGAATTTGGGGAGGGACAGAAGAGGGGGTTAAGGACAGGTATAGATAAGACAGACCTTTTCCTTCAGTCTGACTTTCAGGGCAAAGAGATGGGCTTGGAGAGGTGGAGGCTGAAGTTCAAGAGGGCCTCTAGCTCTGCAAGTTGGGGTTTGCAGCAGATGATTAAATGTCGGAGCTGAATGTCTAGTGGTTTTCTCAGCCTTTTTTTTTCTTAAATAGCTTTGAAGTGTGCATGTAACTCGATGAATTTCAGTGTCTCTAGGGTATGTACAACCATCACCACAATCTAATTTTAGAACATTCTCATTACCCTGAAAGGAAACATGTCCATTTGCACTTATTCTCTTGACCTCTTAAATGGATTATAGTCCTATCACCAACAGCCCCACTTCACAGCTCAGGAAACTGAGGCTCTGTTTCAGCAGCCCAGAGGGCTGGAACTGTTCCAGAGGTAAAGTCACTCACCCACAGCCCATAGCAAAGAAACAGAAAAGCTAGGAACCAAACCCAAGCCCCTGACATTTTAACAGCATTGCCGAGTGACATTTCAGAGCCTCTGGAGAAAGACATTATGACCCAGGGCCCTCAAGACTCCTTCCTGGGGAGTCTGGGGGTGGGGACTCAGTGCTAAGTCACAGCTCACCAGGGTTATACTGTAAAATTTCACTGGCAGTCCAGGTTCAGGGTTCAGACGAAACTCTGGCCTGTCAATGCTGAGCCCACAGGTGGTGTTTTCAGGGGCTATTCAGAGTTGCATTTTGAGTGTCTGTGGGTCCTTACATTTTTTAACATTTTGGGGAACTTTTTTCTCTTAAAAGCGGGCTCCTGAAATTAAGTGTGTGTGGTTCAGTCTTATCCTTTCTATAGAGTGCGTACTGTGTGCCAACAGCATGACAAGGACAAAGCAAAACAAGATCCCTGCCTCCTGAGCTGACATTCAATGGAGGGAAATCAAGGAGAAACAAGCTCACTGAGTAGACAATCTTGTGTGTTGGAGGGTGAGGGGTGTACAGAGGAAAATAGGCCAAAAAAGGAGAAGGAGGAACAGGGGCTTTTTAAAACAATCTATAATGGACTGGGTAGCTGAAATTTACTCTGTGTCATTTCACCAGACACACCTGGTGACAGGCTGAGTTTCTTTTCCACTTAAATGCTGCGGTAAACAAAGAATTATTTTGCCCCTTCACAACCACTTGGGGATTTCTCACCAGTTTCTCCTGAAGTTCTTAGCATTCCTGAACAGCTTAGATGGTTTGGGGTGTGTTTGGGGGCGGGAGTGATAAGGCTCCCTGGCTCAGGGGCGGTGCCCCAGCGCTCCCTGTTGGTGGGTGTCCTGTCCAATTCACAGGACACTTCTTCCTCTCCTCTCCCCCAGCGCTCCCAGAACGTGTGGAGCTAGCACCCCTGCCCGAGTGGCAGCCTGTGGGTGAAAACCTTATCCTACGCTGCCAAGTCGAGGGAGGCGTACCCCGGACCAGCCTATCAGTGGAGCTGCTCCAAGGGGAGAAGGTGCTGCATCGGTGGCCGTCTATGCAGGGGAACACCAATGAGGTCACCACCACAGTGCTGGCAAGCAGAGATGACCATGGCACCAATTTCTCTTGCCGCACAGAACTGGACCTTCGGCCCCAACAGCCGGAACTGTTCCAGGACAGCTCAGCCCCCAGGCAGCTCCAGACCTTCGGTGAGGCATTGGGGAGTCTGCAAGAGGATGAGTTTGGGTGGTATTCCTGCATGGGATGTGGGGTTCCTGGGAAGGAGGGGGCTCCTGGCTGTAAGAATACTGAGAAGGTAGTGAGCTAGATTACAAAGGCTTCTGGGAAGAGCTTGTTCTTGGCCACTGGGGAGGGGTGTTGGGAGATGGGGTGCCTGGGCCCCATGATCTTCTGAGAAGGTTGTGACCCAGGGTAAGGGGTGCCCAGCATCCTGGGTCAGAGATGACCAAGCTCTCACAGTCTCCCAGGAAGTTGAGTTCTAGGGGATGGAATGAAAATGCCATAGGAAAGGGCTTCAGTCCCCCTCTGCTCACACCCACCCTCTCTGGTCAGTCCTGCCGAAGATCCTTCCACGCCTTGCTACCCCCCGGATCATGGAAGTGGGCACAGAGTGGCCTGTGAACTGCAGCCTGGATGGACTGTTTCCGGCCCCAGAGGCCAAGGTCCACATGGCACTGCAGGACCAGAGACTGGAACCCATAGTCACATACGTCAACGACTCCCTCTGGGCCACTGCCTGGGTTAAGGTGAATGAGGGGGAAGAAGGCATCCAACACCTGAAATGTGCAGTGCTGCTGGGAAACCAGAGTCAACAGACCAGGGAGAATGTGACCATCTACAGTAAGTAGAAACCAGGGCGGGGCTTCCTAGGGAAGGGGCAGGGACTTGGAGTGAAGCTCACTGTGTGTCCCTCCTCCAGGCTTCCCACCTCCCAACCTGACCCTCAGCGAGTTGAAGGTCCAGGAGGGGACTGTGGTGACGGTAGAGTGCAAGGCTCATACCAAAGCAGTGGTGATGCTGAGTGGGGCCCCAGCCGCGCCTCTAGCCCCAAGTGCCCAGTTCATACTGAATGCCAGTGCTGAGGACGATGGGCGTACCTTCATATGCTCTGCTGTCCTGGAGGTGGAGAGCGTGGTGTTGTACAAGAACAAGACCCAGAAGCTTGTTGTCTTATGTGAGTGGGGCTGCGGGAAAATAACCCCTAAACTACCAGGCCCAGCCCCTAAGAGCTTCTGTTTTCCAGGGCCTGCCATGCCCCAACCCTGGGTTCCCTACCAGTCCTGAGAGGGTGAGGGGTATCCTGGTCCCTGATCCTGTTCCTCATCTTGCGTGTTTCTCCAGATGGTCCCCGACTAGACGAGAGTGATTGCCCAGGAAACTGGACTTGGCAGGAAGGCTCCCAGCAGACCCTGAGGTGCCAGGCCTGGGGGAACCCACCCCCCAAGCTGAGCTGTCAACGGATAGGGGATGGGGCTTCGCTGCCCATTGGGGACTTGAGGCCTGTCATGCGGAATATTTCAGGCACCTACAAGTGTCAGGCCACCAGCTTGGGTGTCAGTGTCACCCGTGAAGTGGTTGTGAATGTGACCTGTGAGTGTTCGGGTGTTCCGGGCGGGGCAGGGCAGGGGCAGTGAACCTGGCTCAACTCTTACCTCCCTCTATTATTCTCCCTACAGACCAGAATAACACAGTCATCATCACTTTGGTGATAGCTGCTGTCTGCTTGGGCGTTCTGGGCACAACTGCCGCTTACCTCTATAACCGCCAGCGCAAAATCCGGGAATACAAGCTACAAAAGGCCCAGGCTGCAGCTGCCATGAATATGAACACAACACCCTGAGCCTGTCTCTGGACGTGGCCTCCACTGGTGGCAGCAGCACTACACTGAACAGTGGTGGACATATGCCATTCAGCACCTACCTTCCTAGGGTGTCTGAGGACAGGATAGAGGCCTCAGTCAGAATACAGACAGCATTTGGGGCCATGGCACCTGTACACTCAGGACTCCCAGGACTCACACCTAACTTAGAGCTACAGGACTGAGCCAAGACTCCAGGGCAGGACGAGTGGCATGACTGTTACAGCTGTCAAAGGCTGAGCTGGCCTGAGAGGTGTGATGGGAGACATATACCTCTGACATAGGGACAGGTATTTGGAAAACATAGAAATTCATGCCCTTCTGCATGTGCTTAGGCCCTAGATTTCTAAGAAAGAAGTGGCCCTGTCCAGATGCAGGCAGCATCAAAACACAAATTCTCACACTTCCTCTGACAGATGCCACCTCTGGCAGTGTTGTCTACTGGCTGGTCCCACCTCTTGGTGATGATATATTTATTCATTTGTACTTTTACCAGATATTTATTAGTGTCTTTTACGTGGTGCAGAATGGTAAACAAGACAAACAGAAGTTCCTGCCCTCAGAAAGTGCTCAGTCTAATCTCATTCAGGGTAGTCAGGTACAGTTGTATTGGCTATGCATTGCCACAAGAGTGGCTTGTGGCCCTGGCTGGTGTGGCACAGTGAATTGGGCCAGCCTGCAAACCCAGAGGTCGCTGGTTTGATTCCCCAGTCAGGGCACATAACCAGGTTGCAAGCCAGATCTCCAACCAGGTGCATAGTTGGAGGCAGGTGAAAGGCAACCATACATTGCTTCTCTTTCTTTCTTCCTCCCCCTGCCCCTGCCCTTTTCTCTGAAAATAATGAATAAAATATTTTTTAAAAAGGAAGAAAGAAAGAAAGAATAAAAGTGCCTTGTAAAAAGATCAAGTTGGAGCCCTGCCTGGTGGCACAGTGGATAAGGCGCCGGCCTGCGAACCCAAAGGTCGCTGGGTCGATTCTCAGCCAGGGCAACATGACCAGGTTGCAAGTCAGGTCTCCAGCCAGATCCATGGCTGGAGGCAGGTGAAAGGCAACCCTACATTGATGTTTCTCTCCCTCTCTGCCTCTCTCCTTTTCCCTCTCTCTAAAAAATAATAAATAAAATCTTTAAAAAAAAAAAAAAATCAAGTTGGGTTGAATTTCCCACTCCATTGGCCAAACTTCTTTCCCACGGAAGAGGACTAGCAAATCAACATAGTTCAGCTGGAGACATGCTCAGGGACAACGCACAGAGCTCTTAACCCCCAACATTGGGTTAACGTCTGTTAGTCACCCTCTCCAGCCATATGCTTCTTTTCTAGTTTCACAATGCACTCAGTGGCATGCCTCAACACGAGTGCCCAACCCCTGACATTTATGTTTTTAAAATTTTTCCCCCTGTAACTTTAATATAAATCCATCAAAACTCACAAAATGCATAACACTTGAAAAATACTGCTAGGGGTGGTCCAGATTCTGGTAGATGAAAGGCTGGGGTGAGACTGAGGATCTCTCCTGCCCAAGGGAGGCCTCAGTGGGCAGCAGTTAAGAAGTGAGAGGCTCCCAAGTTCAGCTAGTCTGGCTCCTTTGGGATGGATTTGCCAACCCCTGACATTTGAATCATGGCGTCCCGCCCTGGCTGGGTAGGTCAGTTGGTTAGAGCATTGCCCTGATACCCCAAGGTTGCAGATTTGATCCCTGGCCACATACAAGAATCAACCAGTGAATGCATAAATACATGGGACACCAAATTAAAGTTCCTCTCTCACCCTTCTTCTTCCTCTTTAAAATCAATAAAATAAATTTTACGCCATGGGTTCCTATGAAAATATGCCCAATCCATGTGCCCATGTTTTGTCCTACCTGTTTACATCTGAATGGGACAATGTTAAGAACAGAACTCTGGCAGCTCCAAGTTCCTGAGAACTCGGGGGAGGGAGGCAGTGGTGGGGAGGACTGACTTCCAGCCCTGGAAGCCTCTCTTTTGTGCTAATAAAGTTTTTTCATCCCGCCCAGCCTTGGGTGAGCTGAGGGAAGGTGCCGCCTCCAGTTGGAGCCCTTTCTAGCTGTCCTACCACAGCTGTCTGTCGTGGTCCTTCCTCTTCCAAGAAAAGACTGGTTGCTATTCAAGGCCCAACCCTGAGGTCCTAATCCAAATCTGGGTTTATTAGGACCTTTTGAGACTCCAGGGAAAATGAAAGACCCCTGTCTGGGAAGACCAGAGAACGTCTGATTTATAATGTGCTCTGGAATCCCTCTCATTCTTGGCTTGAAGGAAGTGGGTGTATATTGCAAGGTTCCTGTCCCCCTAGGAGCCTCTGTTTCTCTGGGTGGGGCTGAGGAGGCGGGGTTTTGGACTTTTATCAACAGAGCCAGCCTTGGCTTTCTGGCGCAGGGTCCTTCAGTCCCGGCTCCTTGCCATGGGGTTTCTGCTCCCTCTCTCGCTGCTGGTTTTGCTAGCGGCGACCTACTCCGCAGGTGGGAGCGTGCGGAGGCGCCGAGCTGCCGGGGCTCAAAGCCCCGAAGGAGGCAGCTTTCCCGCGCCCTCAGGGACCACAGCGCCGTTTTGGGTGAACATAAGCCCCAAGATAATGGCTGTGGAGCAGGGGAATTCGGTGTGGCTCAACTGCAGCAGTAGCTGTTCCTTATTGGAGGGTTTCAAGCTCCATACTGGACTTCGGCGGGGCCAGACGCTCAGCGGACCCAACTGGATCTCCTTCCAGCTTCTGGATGTAAGGACCTGGAGCTCCGACGTACACTGCTTCCTCACCTGCGCCGGAGTAACGCGGGGGGCCACGGCCAGGATCAACACTTACAGTGAGGGCTATGGGTTCAAGGCCTTGCTGGGGACAAGGGAGGGGGACAGAGATGGGGTAGTTGATAGTCCCGTTAGGGGGCGCCCGCGGACCTTGCTCAGCGATACCCTCTTGCTTTAGAAGGGCCTCGCAGCGTGATCCTGGAGCCTCCAGTCTTAGCGGGCAGTGAGCACACTTTGCGCTGCCACGTGACACATGTGTTCCCCGTGGGCCTCCTGGTGGTAACTCTGCAGCGCGGCGGCCGGGTCATCTACTCGGAGAGCCTGGAGCGCTACACAGGCCTGAATCTGGCCAACGTGACGCTGACTTACACGTTGCGGGCTACGAAAGACGACCTCGGGCAGCTTGTGACCTGCCACGCGCACCTCAATCTCGAGGGCCTGGTGGTCCGCAGCAGTTCAGCACCCATGACACTGGCATTCTTGGGTGAGGCACCCTTGTAATCCTGGGGACTTGAGGAGGGGTGGGGAAGGGTGACACGACCCCTGGAGGGTGAGTTGGCTATACTTGAGCTTCACGTGGGTCGTCATGCCAGTAAGTGCTCCATTCTAATTCTCACCTCCTGCCCCCAGCTTTGAGCCCTGCGTCCAAAGCCTTGGCTTCCACCTCCATCGCGGTCTTTGTGGGGATTCTTCTGGCCGTGGGGGTGGTCTGTCTGCGAAAGTACCTACTGATGCAGTCTTGGGCTTAGAGGGGGTGGTCCATGCCGGCTGAGCGGGAGAGCAAAGCTGGAACAACTTGGAGACCTCTGCCTAGATTAATAAAGCCTTCTTCAGCCAGCCTGTCTCAGGGCCTGAAGGTCCCCCATCAGTGCACAGCTTCCTGCAAGTGGTCTTTTTGGGCCTGGTCACTATCACTTTCTCCATGTTCTTTGTCTCCCTGAAGGTACCTGAGGTTTCCTCATGTTGGTCCACCCGGCCTTCCCAGTCTCTGAGCATTTCCAGCCAGTGTAGTAAACAACTGTATTGTGAGCATTATCAGCGTGGTGCAGATGGGCAAACAGCCTGGGCCCTGGAGGGCCTTGGGCTATGGGGTGGGCTCCTTCACCATATAGCTTTTGCTGACTGGCTGCGCTGCTATTACGCAGGAGCTCTGATTGTATGTTACATCCACTGCCCCTTTTCGTTTTTGATCCTGCACTTCCCTGGAAGACAACGGTGAATCTAGAACTTATTCCCACAGCTCACTTGTTAGCGCTGGGGACCAAAGCCCAAATGAGCGGGATCATATGGACAAATTGAAGGACATGGATACGGAGAAAATGTACCCATGTGTTGACTGCGGGGAAGGGGCAATCAGATGACCGACGTGGGGTAGGTACTGGCTCGCATTCTGAGAACATCCTGATAGTCAGCCAGCCTGGCGGGCACATGGGGACCCCGAAGCAGGGTCAAAAGTGTCACAATTTGAGTCCGAACTGGATGCCTGTCAGCGCCAGCGTGGTTCAGGGCCCTGCCCACAGCGCGGAAAGAGAATTCAAGGGGCGTTCTTCCACAGATCCCTCTCGAACACGCCGAGTAGACACGTGCCGGCTGCAAGCTGGGTAAATACAGACCCGGAGCTGAGCCGACCCTAATTTAGACGCCCGTGAAAGCTGCTGGCAAGCACACATGTTCCTGACTCTCAGGCACCTTGGTCTCCTCCCCTTCTGTCGCGTGCGGGGGCGGAGCCAGAGCGGGAAGAGGGGCAGGCCTGTAACCTTCAGCTCCCCGAGGTCAAAAGCTGAAGAGTCTGGGAGGGGGGCATCTCATACCCGCCCCCTAGAACTGTGCCTACCTTGTCCTGCTCTTCCCAAATCTCTCCTAGCCCACAAATCAATTCCAAGGGGAGTTGGTGGGAAGAGAAAATACGGGGGCGGAGCTCAGAGTCCAGCTATTTATCACAGCATCTAAGGTAGGGAGGGGTAGAGTGGGAGTTTGAGAAGGACAGCCCAGCATCTCCCCGACCCCTGACCTCCGTGTCGCAGCTGAATTTGATGCTAGAGCTTGCGGCTGCCCGCAAAAGACTCCTGGCCAATTGGGCCGGCTTCCACGTAGACCCCGGGGCTCTCTAGCTCCAGTCAGCACCCCTTCACCAAGGCGGGGAGCCTGGCTCACGCTCGCTCTCCCGCCTCCCTGTCGCCTCTGCCGCCTCCCCCTCCTTGGAAACCAAGTTACCAACCTTAAACCAATCCCAATGCACAATTCTGCCTCCTCCACACCCCACCCGCCGCGCCGCGCGGTCCTCCAGCTCAGCTCAGCGCTCGAGCTCCCCTTTCCTCCTGTTCTTTCCCCGCCGCGGCGATGCCAGGGCCCTCGCCAGGGTTGTGCCGGGCGCTGCTTGGCCTCTGGGCCGCCTTGGGCATGGGGCTCATCGGCTTCTCAGGTAAGAGCCTGTCCCGGCTCTGGGTCGGGTAGACAGCGCGGGGGCGGAGTTCCCGGACCGGAGAAGCAGACACCCGCCCCTCCCGGCTCCGCCCTCGCCTCGCTCCCACGCTTCTGTCCCCACCTTAAGCCCTCGGTTTTCTTCTCTTTAATTCTTCCTTCAACACACATTGGAGAACCAGCTTCCCGACTCCTTGCTCGCCCAGATCTCTACCATACCGCGACCCTTCGAGATCTTGGGTTCTCTTCCGCTTCCAACCTCGCGCCCCGGAGAACCCAAGTCGCCATTGCCCCTTCCCAGGGTACCTCCTCACGCTTTGCTATGCACCATGGTCCATGGATCGGCCTCTTATCCACTTGCGGCCTGCGAAGACCCCACCCCCCTAATTGCGGTGACTCAGCGGTGCTATTCCCTCTCTACCCAGAGCCCTGACAACCGAGTTCTTCCATATCCCCGTGGTTCCTTCCATGAACCTAGTCTCGCGCCCTCTTTTCGAGTTCTTTACCCGAGTTTGGAATCCTCCCTTATTCTTGATTCTGCCTCATCTCTCCTTCGCCCTCATTTCAATCGCAGTCTCCCCTTCTCCAGGTGATAACCCAGAGAACCAGTTACTCCCTCTTCCCCCACCAGGGGTACCGTTCTCCTAGCGTAGCTGTGTGTGGAAGTCCCCATCTTTCCTCTCACCATCCTCCATCCCCCCATACTTTCCCATCACCCCATTGGCACCTTGAAGACCAGAGCTCTCCACTGCCATGTCCCAGAGACACCTTTGAGGTTTGTACCCTGGGACTCGCACCTCCAAACCTGAAGCCTGAGCAGGACTCGGGGCGTCTGAGTTCTTTCCTGACTCTGGCCTTTGCTCCTCCCCTGGGAATCCCTGGCTCGGCATAGGGGCGCTAAGACGACAGGGAGGTTGCTCCCCAGGCTGAGCCGCATTTCTCTGGGCAGTGGTTGCTCAGGAGCCTTTCTGGGCGGACCTGCAGCCCCGCATGGCGCTCGTGGAGCGCGGAGGATCGCTGTGGCTGAATTGTAGCACCAACTGCCCACGACCCGAGCGCGGTGGCCTGGAGACCTCGCTACGCCGGAATGGGACCCAGCGGGGTTTGCGCTGGCTGGCACGGCAGCTGGTGGACATCCGAGAGCCAGAGACGCAGCCGGTCTGCTTCTTCCGCTGCGCGCGGCGCACACTGCAGGCGCGTGGGCTCATTCGCACTTTTCGTGAGTTCTCAGCAGCCACGCTCTTCTCCTCTACTTTCCCTTCCAGACCCCGCCCCTGGGTCACGAGGCCCTCCCCTCGGGCTCCATCCTCTGGATCCCCAAGCCCTCCCCTCTTGGCCCCTGGGTACCACTACACCTGCGGCTGAGACTCGCGTTTCCCAGCCTTCGTTCCTTCCTTGCAGAGCGGCCTGATCGGGTAGAGCTGGTGCCGCTGCCTGCTTGGCAACCTGTGGGCGAGAACTTCACCCTGAGCTGTAGGGTCCCTGGCGCTGGGCCTCGTGGCAGCCTCACAATAACTCTGTTGAGGGGCACCCAGGAGCTGATCCGACGCAGCTTCTCCGGGGAGCCACCCAGAGCGCGGGGCGCGGTGCTAACCGCCACTGTACTGGCTCGGAGGGAGGACCATGGCGCCAATTTTTCCTGCCGCGCAGAACTGGACCTGCGGCCCCACGGCCTGGGGCTGTTTGAAAACAGTTCAGTCCCCAGAAAGCTCCATACCTTCGGTGAGTGGGCGTGGTGAGAAGAGTATGCAGAGGGGTTGGCCCGGTGCTTAAGAAACTTGGAGGTAGAGAAATCTGAATTCTAATTCTCACGCCAACACTCACCAGCTGAAAGCTATTTTCCCTGTGTCTCCAGGATAGCAGGATAAGATAGTAAAGCACTTAATACATACATATTGAGTGTCCAGTACTTATGTTCAAGGCTCTCTTCTTTGACTCTCAGCACTGCCTCCAGAACCCCCACGCCTCGCTGCCCCTCGGCTCTTGGAAGTGGGCTCGGAAAGACCTGTGAGCTGCACCCTGGATGGGCTGTTTCCAGCCTCGGAGGCCCGGGTTTACCTGGCGCTGGGGCACCAGAGACTGAATCCTGATATCACCCTCGATGGGGACGCGCTCAGGGCCACGGCCACAGCCACAGCTAGCGCAGAGCAGGAAGGCGCCAGGCAGCTGGTCTGCAACATGACCCTGGGGGGCGAGAGCCGTGAGACCCGGGAGAACGTGACTGTCTACAGTAAGGGGAGTGAAGCCAGACCTCTAAGGCTTGGGGATGGAGCCTGAGGAATGCGAAGGCGGGACAAAGAGTGGGTGGGGTCCAAGAGTACAGAAGGGGCGGTGCAGATGGAGGACAAACTGAATTGCGAGAGAGGTGGAGTGTGAGCCGCCCTGAGGGGATATGGCTTGACCATCTCAAAGGGGTGGGGTAAGAAGGGGCGGACCCTGAGCAGTTCTAGAGGCAGGGCAAGTATCCAGAGTGAGTTCCCGCAGATAAGGGGTGCGGTAGATCGACTCCAGGCAAATGCTCCGCCCCCAGGCTTCCCGGAGCCTCGCCTGACCCTGAGCAAGCCCAGCGTCCTGGAGGGGAAGATAGTGACAGTAACCTGCGCTGCTGGGGCCGGAGCTCTGGTCACTCTGGATGGAGTTCCAGCCCCGGTCCCCGGACAGCCCGCCCAGTTCCAGCTAAATGCCACCGCGAACGACGACAGGCGCGGCTTCTTCTGCGACGCCACCATCCAGGTGGACGGGGAGGTCCTGAGCAAGAACCAGAGCACCGAACTGCGAGTCCTGTGTGAGTTGAGCTCTCGCCTTCTTTCTCAGGATCTCCAAAGATCTGCTCAGTTTCTGGCCGCGTGGTGGAAGTGGAGGCTTTCTCACGGTTCACGTGTAGCTTCTTTATCCCACACCCTTGCCCGCAGACGCCCCTCGGCTGGACGACTTGGGCTGTCCCAGGAGCTGGACATGGCCGGAGGGGCCAGAGCAGGCGCTGCGTTGCGAGGCCCGCGGAAACCCCGAGCCCTCGGTGCACTGCGCCCGGAGGAACGACGGGGCTGTGCTGGCGCTGGGCCTGCAGGGTCCCGTCACTCGCGCGCTCACTGGCACTTACCGCTGCACCGCGGCCAATGCCCAGGGCAAGGCGGTCAAGGACGTGACGCTGACAGTGGAGTGTAAGTGGGAGTGCACAGGGTACATCTCTGTCAGATTCTCAGTGTCTAGAGGTGTCTGGCTTACAGGGAAGTGTAGGAGCACGGCCTGAGGGATGCCTTTGGGTAATATTTTGGGACCGGGAATAGGCTGATGTTCCGGATTAGGGGAAGACCTTGGAAAGGCGTAGATACGTCCATAGGGTTGAGCAAGTGCAAGGAGTCTCAGAGATGTGTGTGCCCCAAGCCATCTAACAATTTTTAGGCCAAAGACTGGAGGAAAGTTCTGTGGGAGCTTTGCAGAAATCAAAACAAGGTGCCCCTCACAGCTCCTGAGGCCCCCAAACAGCACGTGGCTTGATGGCGCGAAAACCCCTTTGGCTCTGTGTCCCTGTGCAGGACATAGGTTGCCTAACCTTACATAGCCACCTTAGAAGAGAAAAAATGGCCTAGGGACATTAGGATGATGCTCAAACCCAACACCACTCCCCTTTCCAGATGCACCAGCCCTGGACAGCGTGAGCTGCCCAGAACATATTACATGGCTGGAAGGAACAGAGGCTTCACTGACCTGTGTGGCACATGGGGTGCCACCACCCAACGTGAGCTGCGTGCGCTCCGGGGAGGACAAGATCGTGGAGGGCCTGCTTCGGGTGGCCCGGGAGCACGCAGGCACCTACCACTGTGAAGCCACCAATGCTAGAGGCTCTGTGGCCAAAAATGTGGTTATCATGGTAGAATGTGAGTGAGGGAAGCAAGGGGCAAGTTAGGGTATGTCTGGGTAACCCTGGCCTGACTTTCAGTTCCTTTGGACTCTACTCCCCAGATGGCCCCAGTTTTGAGGAGCTGAACTGCCCCAGCAATTGGACATGGGTGGAAGGATCTGGACAGCTATTTTCTTGTGAAGTGGATGGGAAGCCACAGCCACAAGTAGAGTGCATTGGCTCCGGGGGCACCAGTGAAGGGGTGCTGCTGCCACTGGCACCCCCAGGCCCTAGCACCAGTGCCCCCAGCATCCCTAGTGAACTTGCTTCTGGTATTTACACCTGCAATGCCACCAACCGGCATGGCTCCATGGTCAAGACGGTGGCTGTGAATGTGGAGTGTGAGATGGGGGGTCCAGGTGGGCTGGCGTAGAGGGTGGCCTGGTCTGGCCCCTTCCTGACACCCTCCATGGCTACTTTGCAGCACCTCCGAAAATGGATGAGTCCACTTGTCCGAGTCACCAGACGTGGCTGGAAGGGGCTGAGGCTGCTGTGCTGGCCTGCGCTGCCCTAGGTCGCCCCTCCCCACAAGTGAGCTGCTCCCAGGAGGGTGCCCCCTGGCCTCAGCGGCTGCATGTGTCCCGACAGGATGCTGGCACCTACCTCTGCTTGGCCACCAACACACATGGCACGGAGGCCCGGACCATTACTGTGGATGTGGAATGTGAGTGGGGACAGCACCAGATAACAGGGTCCTCAGTCCCCAGAACAGGGACTCATAGTGGTGGGACAGCCCAGGGGAGTTCAAGGGCACCTCCCACAGTCCCATTCTCTGGGACAAGGGATCTGGCCTAAACCTGACAGCAGTGAGAACTCTGGGGAACAGGAGCCTAGCACCCTTCAAGTCCTGGGTCAGAAGGGCACTGGTGCGGACCCCCACCTTCTCCCATTTGGTGAAGAAGGGGGCGGGACTTGAGTACCTACTACAGCCAGATTGTAAGGGAAGGGGGCTCTGATGGGAGGCAGGATACTCAGCTGCACATCCAAGCAGGGGTGGTCTCAGACTGTGGTGGGTGGAAGTAGGGCACTTGGTCAGCCTCAGGGCCTGTGCTAACAATCTGTCCCCTTCAGACCGGCCGGTGGTGGCTGAGCTGGCCGCCTCACCACCAGGAGGTGTGAGGCCAGGCGGGAACTTCACATTGACCTGCCGTGCGGAGGCCTGGCCCCCTGCCCAGATCAGCTGGCGTGCGCCCCCAGGGGCGCCCAACATAGGCCTGTCAAGCAACAACAGCACACTGAGCGTGGCAGGCGCCCTAGGTAGCCACGGAGGCGAGTATGAGTGCGCAGCCACCAATGCGCATGGGCGCCACGTGCGGCGCATCACAGTGCGGGTGGCTGGTAAGTGGCACCTGGGTGGCTTGGACCATGCCTTGGGACATCTGCCCCTGCCCCTGCCTCCTTCTCAGTCCCCACAGAAGTGACTGAGGAATGCCAGGGTAGAAGTCAGGGGTATCCTGAAATGAGAGGCTTTGATGCTGGTTGGATGTGGGAGGTGGAAGGAGAGGGAGCTGAATGAACTTCAAGGGGAGTGACCCTCCAGGGCTGTGACTGCTGTGGGGAGTGACTTATTAACTTGCAGGGAGGGTGTCTGCCTGATAGAGATTTGGTCCAACTCACCCTCCACTGTGTCGCTATGGAGAGGGACCAAGGGCAGAAGATGGGAGTGGGGGGCCCTAACTAGATCTCTTCACTCAATTCCTGTCACCCTGAGGCTAGATTCTTTCTGCGGTTGAGGAATGACATGACAGTCCCCCATACCCTCATTATTTTGGGGATGAGGAGAGTTGACTTGTGGGTATCTCTGTTCAGCTAGGGGCTTATATCCCCAAGTGCTGGGGTGACATGAGAAATGGGTCCTGGGTCGCACCAGCACTGGGGATGGCTTGGGCTTGGTGGCTCATTGGGGTGGGGGGACCACCAAGCTCGTCCACCCTCTTTGAGGGGTTTCATCCCGCAGGTCCATGGCTGTGGGTCGCCGTGGGAGGTGCGGTGGGGGGCGCAGCGCTGCTGGCCGCGGGGGCCGGTCTGGCCTTCTATGTGCAGTCCACCGCCTGCAAGAAGGGCGAGTATAATGTGCAGGAAGCCGAGAGCTCTGGTGAGGCTGTCTGTCTCAATGGTGCGGGCAGTGGCACAGGCGGGGGCGCCAGTGCCCAAGGTGGAACAGAATCTGAGGGCACTGCAGAGGCACTGGTGGGGGGTGAGGTCTTTGCCATCCAGCTGACAACCGCTTGAGCCCACTACCCTCCCCCCGCAGGCCGGGGGACACCCGCCAGACACATTCTGGGTGGGGAAGGCTTATTTCTATTTATTCATTCATTTATTTATGTATTCAACTCCAGGGCATCACCCCCATTTTCTAACCCCTCCAATAAAGTTTTTATAAAGGACTCCAGGTCTGTGTTTGTCTTTGAGATGTGGAAGCAGCCTGGTGTTCAAATCCCAATCCCATGGGTTATTCAATCAAAAAATTTTGTTTTTGAGGGCCTACTATGTGTTGGGCACAGTCCAAGAAGTCTTTGCTTGGTGTGTCCTGGAGTTTCTCTCCATTCCCCATTTCCTGCTCTCAAGGGACCCTTGGGACAGGGTGGGGACCATGCTCCCTCCTCCCTCTCCTTGCTGCTTATCTCTTAGGCCCAGTACTGCCCTCTGGGCCAGCTAACTCTTGTGGGTGGGAGCGAGGTGCTTACCCAGGCCTGACTCCAAGCAGAGCTGAGGCTGCCTTCCCAGGGTGGATGGAGCCCCCCTCCCAGGGATTTGGACATGGGACCCCTACCCTGAGGCCTTGACCGGATGGTAAAGGAAAGCAGTGGCTGCAGCTATGGGTATCAACTCCCAGGTTGCCCCTGCCCCACTCTCGATGCTCCCTTCATTCAGTGCCTTCATTCACCTGCCCTTGGATTTGGCCATCATGATCCAGAGCAGACACACGGGGTATCAGCTGCAATCCCCACTGCATACCACTATCCCCCTCACTCTCCACAGCATAAGGAGAGGACAGCTGGGTTCCTCCCCCCACCCCCTCAGCCTTCTCCTCCCTCAAAAGCAGGAACAGAGCTGCGAGCCAGGAAGTAGGTCTGGCCAGCTCCATTGCCTTCTCCAGCTCCATCAGCTGCCCATGTAAACATTTCATGAACAAAAGAAAGAGCAGAAAATAGGGGTGCTAGAAGCCAAACCAGTGCTGGGAGCCAAGAACAGAAGGTCAACAAGACACAAGCGTGGTGCAGCCCCTGCTGGCCAACCCCCTCAGTCATTTCTGTCCATTCCCACCCACCTTCTAGATTCCTTGAACCCCTCAAAGTCCTGCCTGCCACAGGGACTTGGCTGTTGCCATTCTATCTGCCCAGAGTATCGTCACCCCAAATAGTCCCATAGCTCGTGCCTTATTCTCAGGTCTCTATGTAAATGCCACCTTCTCAGAGTGGCCTTCCTGAGAGCCATAGCTAAGGTAGCCCCCAACTCCTTATCTCCTCTAGACCTTTTTTTACTCTGCAACACAGATCACTACTTGATATTCTATTAGACATATGATTGAATATTTCTTTGCAGTCACTCTAGAACACTGACTGCACTAGAGCAGGAATCTTTGTTCTATTCACCATGCAGTGTCTCCCTTGGAAACTGACATGGTAGTTCCTCAATAAATGTTGAATAAATGGCTAAAAAATAGCCAGGAGTTTGCAGACACAGTCTGGGACCTTTGGGTATTCAGTGTGTGTTCCTGAAGCTGTTCTCCATGCTGGACACTGGGGTGGCCTGTCATGATGAGGGACACAGATTTGGCGGTAACCTTGGACCTTTATAGTCATGGTCCAGTGGGGGAAAGGAATGTCAAAGAAATGCCTCTGGGCCTTGGCTGGTGTGGCTCAGTGGATTGAGCACCAGCCTGCGAACCGAAAGGTTGCTGGTTCAATTCCCATCAGGACACATGCCTGGGTTGTGAGCCAGGCCCCCAGTTGGGGCATGTGAAAGGCAACCACACATTTTAGTTTCTCTCCCTTTCTTGCTCCCTCCCTTCCCCTCTCTCTAAAATAATAAAATCTCTAAAAATAATTAAAATAAAAGTAAATAAAATCTTTAAAAATGTTCAAGAAATTGAAGGATAAGTAGAGATCTGAAAATTCTGCTAAGCTCTAAGCAGGAGACCAGCAAGGAGCTGAACCTGAGCCTGCCATGGATGGGAGTGGGGTTTCTGTTTTTGGACCAAGTTGTACATGGGGGCTTCTTTGAAACCTGAACCTCTCCTACCTAAGTAAGAGTCATGTGGGGAGAGTGTTCTGTACTAAGGAAGGGACCAAATGAGTCAGAGATATAGAGGCTGAGGAATCTGGGCCCAGGCCTTCCACACAGGCCCACCCAAGACAGACAAAGGGGGTCTTACAGGGACTTGGACCACCTCTGCCTTTCCTGTCCATCCTGACTCCCTCCTACCCTTGCTCCCTCCCAGTATGCACTGGCAGTCTGTGTCCTAGCAATAGGGGCAGGGCAGAGAGCATGCCTTTCCCACATGGCTTTTGGCTTCAGGCTGGGGACACCTTTTGGTAGGGTTAGAGAGATCTTAAAAGAGGGGGAGAGGGACACAGCAGGGACTAGCGCCTGTAAGAATGCAAGAAAGTGACATTCTGCAGGCAGGGATGGAGCTGACAAAGAAAGGGCCCACTTGTGTCTATCACTGTGTGCCCATGTGTATCACCTGTTCCACATGTCTGCTGACATGAGTCTGTATTGTGTATGTGTATGTTATGTAGGTATGCTGACATGTATGTCTATCATTTATCAGTGGATATGTGTCTGTCAGCCCATGTATCTTGGTCTTGTATGTGTGGTCTGTCTCTATGTGTGTGTTTGTCTCATGTGAGCATCAGCACATATGCCTGTCTATGTGTGTCTTGTGTGCGTGTCTTTCTGCCTGTGCTGTCTGTCTGTGTGTGTGGTGGCTGATCCCCTCTGGGGGGCTGGCGCCTTCATATATAGGATTGTGTGTGTCCTTCAGAACTGAGGACAATGAGAAAATGCCTGCTTCACATTCTGGGGCTGGGGGAGTGGCAGGTGAGGGCACATGAGATGGGATCCCCAAGTCACAATGGTCCTTCTCTGAGTAGTTTGGCTCTTTATTGTCCCTGCTATTAACAAACACCAGGAGTGTCACTACTGAGAACATTTCCAGAGGAGGAGCTCAGCCAAGCCTGAGTGGAGACCAAGAAGTCTGAGTGGTCAAGAAGGGGACCAGTGACCCCCTGAAACAGTGGTTCTGGGGCCTAAGGCCTGGGTCTTCTACCTGGACTCCCTGAATGGGGAGAGGGCAGAGAGAAGGCAGGTTGGAGCCCACAAGACCCAACCTCCTAGGAAGGCTTCTTCCCATTCTCCCCCTAGAGAAACTGAGGCAGGACAGGCTTGGCTAGGTGAGGAAGGGCTTACCCTTCCTGGGTTGGGCCTTGGTGGGGGCCTAGGGACATCCCACATCTGCCACATAACCTCTTGGGCTGGACATTTTTCCTGGGCACCAGCCAGCAGCTGGCGCATCGGGTGCCGTATTTCTTGTACCTAGGGTAGGGGGACAAAACCAACATCAGGATGCACCAGGGTCACAGAAACCACTAGGAAACCTCTTCCCCAAAGGTGGGTATTTTCCCTTCCTAATACCCCATGCTAGCTAGCACAGGCCAATCTGGGGACGCCACCCCAACTCCCTCCTCTGTCCTACAGACCTGATACCACAGGCATTGCACAGGGGTGTCCCATCTTCAGCATCTCTCCAGAGTGGGGTTCTCTGAGTCCTACAGGAAGCACAGCGCCGGGGTCCTGAAGGGGTAGAGACCAAAGGGCAGGAGTCAGAGGCCTAGGGCCCCAGCTCAGAAGGCCCCACCTGGCTCTAGGCCAGTCCCTGGTACTGCCAGATCTAAGACAAAGGGAAAGAAAGCCAGGAAGGGAGACAGATGGCAGAGCTCCACAGAGGAGGAAGCTGGGGGTGGGGGTGACTTAGCAGAGTGAAGGGGGGCACTGAGATTTATTCTGGATGGATCTAAATGGGGAAGCAGGATGGGGAGAAAGATAGAGAGGATAGAACGTTGCCCTCCCCACCCCATATTTATAGCTCTCATGTCTCCAGGACTCACCCAGGGCCTCGATGCCTCCTGGATTGGTCTCAGGGCCCCCAGAGGGGCCTGTAGGGGTACCCTGAGAACGGCTGCTGCAGGCCAGGCTGGGGAGCAGACCAGGCATTAGTAATGGGGGATCTGTATCCTGACCCAGAAAGCCTCCCAAAATGAAGGTTTACTATCAAGGTATCAGGCACGCCCTGGTTGGGTCGCTCAGTGGATTAAGAGCTGGACTGAGAACCAAAGGGTCGCTGGTTTGATTCCCAGTCAGGGCACAGGCCTGGGTTGCACGCCAGGTCCCTGGTTGGGGACATGCAAGAGGCAGCCACACATTGATGTTTCTGTCCCTCTTTTTCTCCCTCTCTTTCCTTCTCTCTAAAAATAAATAAATAAAATCTTTTAAAAAAGATATCAAACATGCCCTGGCTGGGTGGCTCAGTTGGTTGGAGTATTGCCCCCATACACCAGAGCAATCTACGGTTCTGGGCACATACAGGAGGCAATCAATTGGAATGTTTTCATCCCACATCCATGCCCCCCCTCTCTCCCCACTATTCCCTCTTACCCTCCCTCCCTCCTTCTCTTTCTAAAAATCAATAAGAAAAAAAATCAATAAGCATGTCCTCAGGTGAGGATTAAAAAAAAAAAAAAAAAGATATCAGGCATCCCTCAGGAAGCATCTGATATCTGAAAGGCCTAGCTTTGTCTCTCATTAGTAATAATAATAATAGTAATAATTTGAAGAGGTAATTAGCCTGGAGTCAGCCTGCTAGGATGAAATCCCATTTCTCCCTGCCTTGGCTGTGCGACCCTGAAAAGTGATGTCTCCTTCAGGGCTTTAGTTTCCAAATCCGTAAAGTAGGCTTTACACAGACTCAATGAACCCATATACATCAAATGCTGCATGTTACCTTACTGTTGTTCCTGACAAATGATAGCTATCTTCATTATTGGAAAAAATAACTGTAGCAGCAGCCTTCAACATGGCCAGGCCCCTCTGGCAGGGAGAAGACCAAGGCTTTGACTGGGATATGACCAGCCACGACACTGGGGCAGTGACCCGCACCAGGCTTGCTCAGAGACTGGGTCATCTGTATTGCAGGACTGGTTTAGGAACTGAGCCCATGCCAGGAGGTGCCTCTCCATAGGCCTCTGTCTCTATCCTTATCATGAACTGCATAAAGGGCGCGCTCGCTGGGGCCAGTTCCTACCTGTAGCTGGGTATGATCTGTAGGCTGGAATCCGGCTTTATCTGAAACTTCAGGGTCACTCCCTCAAACTGGGGGTCGGCTTCTTCTGCACCCTGGTGTGGATTCGACTGCTTCCGGGGTCTCCTCCGGGGTGGGGCTGAAGGGGCTGGGGGAGTCCCCGGAGGCTCCAGGCTGCCTCTTTGCTGGCTGTTTGGGGTCAGCATGGCCCTGGTATCCCTGGCCAGAGGCGGGGATCCCAGCACCCCCAGGGCCTTCAGCTCCCAGCAGGGCCCCAGGGCTTGGGTATCCTGGGCAGGGGGCTGGGCCAGCCCCTCTGCTGTTTCTTGGAGGAAGCGCAGGGTGCTGACCGAGTCCTGAGGTGCAGGCCAGAAGGACCTGGAGACAAGGGGCAGTGTGGTCACGCCCGTCCCTGGGCAGCACCTACAAAGGCCTCGGAGACACGGGGCAAGGAACACTGCATGTCCACTGACTACATATGACCCCGTGTACTCCTGGAGGTCAGAACCTCTTCTTTGTAAGTACCAGTAACTAACACTGTGACCCTTCACTAACCCCGGGAACCAGAGGTCATGACCCCTTGACCACTGGGCTAGTTTGGGGGAAGGGGCAGCTCCTTAACGCACCTGCCACTGGGTCTGAGGAATTTTGGGGTGCTTGGCGTCTGCTGGGTGGGGAGTCCGGGGAGCAGCTCCGGGTCCAGGCAGGATGGCGCCAGCAGTTTTTGCAGGATCATCGAGAGATCCGATGCTGGCTTGGCCTCCATCATGCCCCAGCCCAGCCTCCTTCTCTAATATCGCCCCGCCCCTGCAGGCCCACGGAGGAGCGCCACCTGGGTGAAAGGAACCCTGCGGGGTACATGCGCTTCAGGCAGAGGGGGCAATGAATCCCACCTGGGTGGCTCGGGTCGATGCCGGAAGCCTGCTTCCTATCCCCACCCCTCAAGCCAGCCCTTCCGATTCTGCCCGATGGACTCTGCTGCTCTGGTAGCCTGCACAACACCCAGTGGCCACGGGCTGCCTGGGGCCCTTCAAATCCCTCCGCGATTGCAGGGGCGGGGCCTTAGCACACTGAGCACGTGGGCGCTCTGGCTCCCAGGCCCAGTCCTCCAGGCCTCTGTCTCAGTTTCCCCACTCGCCCCATTACTGCTGTAGAAGGGGAGAGCTGAGGGCCTGAAAGATGCCGTTGTGGACCCGGGGCTGCACACTCTCCCCGCCAAGGACACTCAAGATGGTGTTCTGTAAAAATGGTTTTATTTTCGTTAGATTCCAGCCCTATCCACACTCAAGATTCTTAGGGGCTTGGAGAGGCTGCCCCAGAAGAGGTCCTGTTCCCACCACAGCCTGGACATGTGGTCTCAAAGCATTTGGCCTTCTTGGTGCTTCCAGCATGTCTCTTGGGTCTGTCAGTGCTCTGGTCTGGGCTGGCAACTTTGGCTTTTCCTCCAGTCCTGGCCCTGGAGCAATGGGGCCATGGGCGACTAGGATGGTCTAGCTGCCCTTGTCAGTGTGGCTTGGGAACATGGCCGTCCACATAGAAGTTCCTGGTGATCTTGGGCAGAGTGAATTCAGCCCCTTCCAGCTCAGGTGTCAGTGTGATCTGGCAGCCCAGTCGAGAGTTCTCCTGAAGGAGGGGGGCCATGTCCAGCATGTCATCCTCCCTGAGCAAGGGAGACATTGGTTAGCAGTGAGCATGCTGATGCAGCTGGTGAGGGCCCAGAAGAGCAGAGAGGGGAGGGGCAGGATGACAGAACCCAGGGGCAGTGGTTAGGGGGCAGTGCCCCTGCCAGCAGCTGAAGAGGGGAGAAAAGCTGGGGCTGCCCGGTGGGCCACTCTGGACACTGGGAACAGAAAGGCTCAATAGTCAATCCTGCAGCTCAGAGCTGGGAGTGAGCTGCCCGGCTCACCTTTCATCAGGAGAAGGCAGAAGGTCCAGGTGGTCCTCACTCACGTACACATGGCAGGTAGAGCATGCCAGGGACGCTTCACAGGCCCCTAGGGGGCAGCAAGTGAAGGAGCACTGGTGAGTGGCAGGATCAGGCTGGGGCTATCCAGTGAAAGGTGTGTTCACCACATGGTCCTAATCACTCCCTCCCAGGCCTGCATACCCATTGAGTGTGTCCTACACCCTGTCATCTACTTAGGTAGCTGTTCTTGAACTGTGGATAGGTTTTGCAAAGGGATGTCCTGGGTGCCCATTTCTCAAGGACTCCAAGAAGACTTTAATGAGCGTGCAGTGTAGTTGAAAGGGAAAAGGCCAGGAAGGTCCCCTGTAGCCTTTGAATTCCCTTGCTGTGACATTGTCACTGTGCTGGGCAAATGTGTTCTTGTCTCCCTTCTGCTCCTGAAGGAGAGACTGGCTCACTCAGTACCTAGTGCACTAGGGGAAGGAGTCAGGGAATATAAGTTGAAAGATGCAGAAACTGGGGTTTTCTGGTTGCCCCTGCACACTCCCAAACTTCTGATTGATGAGTGAGAACTGACCTTGGGAAAAATGGCCCTCATAAACTAAAACCTTTCAAAGGGTTTTCACAGCCAGAATAAAATCCAAACTCCTTTACTTAGTCCTGGTGATCCTTCCATCATCTTTCTCACTCCAGATCAGCCACACCTGCCCCCCTGCCCAACTCCAACACCACAGGACCTTTGCACTTGCTATATATGCCCTTGGCCTGGAATGCTCTTCTCTTCACTCTTTCCATGGCCAGATTTTGTATTTAGGAACTCACCTGTTCTCCAAGTCCTCTATCTCCTTTTTCTTGTCCTCCCTTGTTATGTCTTACTAATTTCTGTACAGCATTTACCAGTCAAACTACCACCTTAATCTCTGGGTTTACCTGTCCGCTGTCAATCTGCCCTCCTGTCTTTGTATTTGGTACTGAGCCTGGCATGTTGTAGATGCTCAAGAGACATCTGGTTTTGTTTTTGTTTTTGTTTTTAAGATTTTTAAATTTATTATTTCCAGAGAGAGAGGAAGGGAGAGAGGCAGGTAGAGAGGGAGAGAAAGAGAAACGTCAATGTATGGTTGTCTTTCACCTGCCTCCAGCCACGGACCTGGCTGGAGACCTGGCTTGCAACCTGGTTATGTGCCCTGGCTGGGGAATCGAACCAGTGAGCTTTGGGTTCAAAGGCCAGCACCTTATCCACTGTGCTACCAGCCAGGGCTTAACAGACATCTGTTTTAAGTGAATGATGGGATGGAATTCTCCTTTCTCTTCCAGACATGTTGGACAATGAGGGTGGAGATGCAAGACAGCCTCCTGACCCAGCAGAACCTCCCTGTTTTCTGGGGAGAAACTTGGCTTGAAATTCCAAGTAATCTCTGACATCTCTTTTACAATCCTGTTTCCCACCTTGATAGCATTCCTTGGTCCCATATTAGATCAAGATAATCTAATATGAATGTCCCAACTAGTCATTGCATACTATTCATGTACCAGGTACTAGGCATTCATTACATATGACACCTGTTTAATCTTCCACAGCTACCCAGCAAGATGGAACTAAATTATCACATTTTATAGGTGAGGACAGAGGACCAAAGATGCTAAGTAACTTACTCAGGGTCACACAGCTGGTAAGAGGCAAAATCTGAACAGAGGCCACTTACCTTTAAGTCTCATGTTCTAATCTATGTCCTGGACTGCCAGCCACTGGATTCCTGAACACAACTTGAGGTAGGTCTGCCATTACCTGCCCCAGCCCCTCAGACATCACCACCCCTCTAATGATTAAATCAGCCTCCCTATTACATTCACTCCATACATTTTTTTCAAACCACCCTTCTCAGTTGCTGACGATATAATTACATATTTACTCCCTGTTGGGTTGAAATGGTGTAAAAGGACAGAGTACAAAATGTACTTATTTTGTACATTGTTGCTTGGCAAACAATAGTGTTCAATATTCACAGAAGAGCGGCACAGGTTTAGTGGCTAAAATTGGCTGGATTTGAATCTAATTTTGCCATTTCACCTTGGACCAGGATTACGTAACTTTGGGGCTCACCTATAAAATAAGATAATCTCCCCTATGGCATAAAGTTGTCATGAAGAGTCAATCAGTTAATGTGTTAACATGCTTAAAGTAATGACTGCTATTATTATCTTTCCTTCAATAAAGACTGATTTGATACCTAAACACCATGATGAGCAACCGATATGTGTGAACAAGGCAATCAGGGTTTCTGATCTTATTCTGGGAGAGGTGACAAAGAAGAAAACAAAATGGTGAGAGTGCTATGAGAACAATAAAATACAGTAACATGAGAGAGGCTGGAGAATGAGGTTGTCAGGAAGATGACATTTACAGTGAAACTTGAAGGATGAAAGGAAACCAGATCTAGTGGAAAATCATTCAGACCCTGGGAGTAGCAAATGCAAAGGTCCTGATGCAGGAATAATTTTGGCAGTTTGAGGGATGGCAAGAAAGCCTGTGTGGCTAGAATAGAGGAAGGAGGGAGAAAGACAATACAAGCTCCCAGAGGGCAGGAGTTTTAGGAACCTCTAATAGATGCTCAATAAACAAATGCTGCAGGAATTAGCATTAAGAGCTAGCAGAAAAGGAGGCAGTGGTGAGGAGCCCCAGATTTCAGTCCAAGATTGCTGGGAAACCACAGGAGTGTTAATCATTAGTCACATCTGATTTCCGTGTTTTGTTTTGTTTTTTAACGAATAAGGGCCTCCGAAATTCCCTGTGCCTGGCTCCCACCTTCCAGGTCCACCCCATGGCGCTGGGCCAGGTGGAGAACATTGTCCCCGACTCTGCCTCTCACTGGAATCCGTTGGCCTGACCGGTCTACGAACACCACGTTCACCCTGGGGACAGAGGGATGTGGATGCCGAAAATGGATGATGGCCCAGGGTTCAGGTGAAATCTAGGGTTAGGAAATGGGGATTGGACAGGGAAACAGGACGAAGCAGAGGAGTCAAGGATGACGCTGCAGGGTAAGGTGGGGACTAGAAAAACCTCGTGGGATGAGGAATGGGGAACTTGCCCTCCACCCCACCCCACTCACACGTCCCCAGGCCGCTCGGGGCCGCTGGCGTCTTCCTCCCCGGCTGAGCGCAAGTCTGGAAAACACAGTTGGTTGAGCCACCCACAGCGCCCGGTGGTCGGTCAACCGGTGGGTTAGTACGGCTCTTCCCGCCCCCCGGAAGCCCCCCAGGTACCTGTCATCCGGAACTTTCTGGCCATCGCTGGTACCGCTGCCTCCCCAGATCCCCAAAAGCCCCCGGATCGGTTCCACCAGGGAGCTTTGGCCACCCGTATAAAGAACCCGGCATTTGCGCCGCCACGGGCTACGGAGGCGGCCATGACAGGCGCCACGTGACCCGGAACAGAGCATGCGCCGTGGCGCACCAAGGCGCCAAGACCTGTAATTTTAACAGGAACACCGACACCTGTGCGCGGCCTGAGCTGCCCGGGTTGAGTGCGGGGTGTAGAGGCAGTCTCCGGCGCGCCAGGACTTGCGGCAGCCAGCCCAGGCGCCCTACCCAGGCCCATGGTCTCAAGAATCAGCCAGCTCCGTTTTCTTTAAAACCATTTACTTACAAACTTTAATTCAGCAAAGGTCTGTGTGAGAGGATTGGGGAACTCCCTGAAGTGGATGTAAACCCCCCCCGGAATGAGAGGGAAGCTGGTGGCCTAGCAGGTCAGTGGCAGGGCCCAGGGTCACTTCAGGCCAAGTCCTGCTGGTGGGCAGGGGCAGTTTATCTGCATGGAGTTGTTGGATTCTGTCAAGGGGCTATGGGGAGGCCAGCTCCAGGTGACCTGGGCTGGAGGTGGAGAGGTGGAGCTCATCTTCAACAAGTGGGGGAGTCAGCAGAGGCTCAGTGAGATGCTCAGTGCCTGGCTCCCAAACAAAGAACAGGAGGACTGGTTTCAGCGGGCAGAGAAAGCCTATCTCTGCACCTAGGCCTGGGCAGAGGGATAGTGGAGGTGGTTTGCCAGGACCAAGGCTTTGGCCTTCTACTGTCCCCAGCATGGGGACCCTGGGTAGAGGGACCCAATCCCCAGGCCAGAGCTGTTTGGTCCTGAGTCAAGCTTCCAGAGCTTGGCATCTGAGAGACTCTGGCCAGCGGGGCCTGGGGCCCAGCTTTAAGGCATCAGAAGGCAGGGCAGTGTGGCAGGGAGTAGGGGACCCAGAGCTGGAACACAGGGCAGAATGGGCAGGCAGGGGACAGAGACAGCTATGCCTGCAGCAAACATTCGAGAAAGAGAGGACTGAGCCATTTCAAACCGAAGAGTGTGGAATGGAGGCCCAGACATGTTGAACCTTGTAGGTGTAAGAGCAGGGGGTTGTCCTGGATTGTTTTAAAAAATAATAAAAATTAGAAAAGGAAACGAAGGTCAATTGTCAAAGTTAAAAAAGGGGGATAGTCTCTGATCCTCACGGGAGGCTAGGGAAACCTCCAAGGCACTCGAGAGGCCAAAATACAGGAGCGACGAGGCAGGAGAGGATGCCCAAAGAGGCAGACGAAAGCAGACACACAAGGAGGGCAGAAAGGGGCCCCAGCCCCGCTCTCTTAAGGCTGCAGGGTTTCCAGGCCAGGAACAGGCCAGAGATGCAGAGTGGCCTTCAGACTCTCCCACACTCCTTGGGCTCCAGCTGGTTGGTCAGCAAAGTCTTTCAGAGATTTTTCTATTACTGAAAGGAAAAAACAAAACAAAACAAAAAAAAAAAACAAAAAACAAACACCAGAAAACCCAAAAGGCGATTTGGTGCAGGCCCTGGAGCATCTCTGGCACTGGCCCCTTAGAAAATCCTCTTGCGCTTCAGGTATGAATCTGCGTAGTGGCCACCAAGGCCTTGGGAATGCTGTCCCACGTAGCTGCCTTCTGGGCTGGGTTCTGGCGATGGCAGTAGGTGGGCAAAGCTGCGTTTCTGCCCACCTAGTGGTGTCTGGAGACAGAGGTGAGGATATGGCAAGTCAGGGGCCACCTGGTGATGGTGGTGGTGGGGGTCACTGTTCCCCAGCCCTGTGTCCCTACCCCTTGCCCATACCTTCAGTAGGTGGCTGTGGCCATTGGGCCCAGGGCTGAGGCCCAGGAGCCCTTCTCCGGAGCTCAGAGGGGAAGAACCGACCGCCTGGCAGAAATGAAGATGGGATGGGTACGGAAACATCCCCCACAGCAAAGGCTAGGGCTTCAGGTTCAAATACTGTCTCTGCTGCTTACTAGCCATGCATGAGATTGTGGGCAAACTAATCCCTTTTTTTGAGCCTCAGTGTTTCTTATCTGTCAACTAGGGCTGATACCACACCACCCCCTGGTCTACTGGGAAAGTGAGCGGAGGCTCAGAAGGCTGGGCAGCACCAGGTGCTAGGCACACAGATGCGGGAAGGATGGTCTGTTTCAGCTGGGCCCTGAGCAAAGCTGACCCCTGCCGCCACCCTGGCCTTGATCTAGACACTGAGAGGGTCACAGAGATCCCCTGTATCCTGGTTGTCCCTGAGATCTGTGCTAAGCTGGGGGAGGTTCCTCACCTTGTTCAGGTGGCTCTGCTTGAGGCCAGCCTGCAGGCCGCTGGTGAAGTAGGAAGTGGGTGAGCCCGAATAAAAGTGAGAAAGGGATCCCCCACTGCCCCCGCCACTCCGTTCACTGAAGCCACTGGGTGGGGGAGACATCTGTAGAGAGGAGGCCAGCTGAGTAAGACAGATGATTGCATTAACCACCCCCTTTTGTAAACGACCCCTAAATGACTCTGGGCTTTGCCATATGACTAGCTTTGACAAGTTACACAACACGAAGATGCAAGCAGAGGGGCCCTGCCCTTCCTTCTGCCTCTGGAGAACCAAAGGCTGACTTGCTAGAGGGTGAGCTCTATGTGGAGCGGAAACATCAACCCAGCCGAGGCCCCCAGTCAAGGCCTATTCACCAGCCTGCTGACTGCCAGACAGATGACTAAGGCCACTATGAAGTGCTAAACCCCAGCTGAGCCGAAAGGTGACTGCAGAGAACCACCCACCCACCACCCTGCAGAATGGTGTGAAGTAATGTAAGTGGTAGGACCATCTGTTACAGAGTAAAAACTAACAAATATACCTGGGAGGTGGGATTCACGGGGCAACTCTTACTTTGTGTCGGCTGGGTCTGTGAAGCCCAAGGGCTGGTTCCCGTGGGTGGGAGAAGAGCCGCCTAGGTCCCAAATCCTGAAAAGTAGAAGAGTGTTTTAGGTTGGGGTCTGCACCAACCTCACTCCTCGTTTAAGTCCCTGGCACAGAGGTCACTGGGAAAGTCTGCCCTTTCCAGTAGAAGACAAATTCTAGTGCATGCGGCAAACTCAGCCTGGGACGTGGAACAACGAGAAAGGATGTGCTCTGTCTGAGGGAGTAGCTCCCCCTCAGATCCAAAGATGATGACTATGAAGTCTTGTGGCCCCAACGGCATCAGGTGTTTAGAGTTTTCAAGGCAAGCTGAGCATCAGGGTTGTGTGAACACCTGTAGTGTTTATATGCATTGTTGGTACCAGCATTTACTTCAGTTGTTATTTTTTAATAATCTGGGGTAGGCCAAACACAGATGGCCTGCAAGTGGCTAGTCTGCAACCTGTGACCTGGAAGTCATAGAAGGTACAGTTTCCCAGGGACAAGACAGAAATCTCAGAGGGGAGAGGGAAGAAGGGCAAAGAGACAGACAGATGCTGAGCCCTGTAGAAGCAGAAGCAGAAGTGCATCCTAAGGCCTCTTGGGAGACAGACAGGAAGCAAGGTCTGATGTGCAGAGACACATAAGAGAAGGGCAGAGACTACATCTGACATGTTCCTCACTGTCTCCCCAGTGCCTGGCCTGGCAGTTAGAACTAGAGAAATAACGCTTCAGAAAATGACTTGCTCCCAGGGCACCAAGGGCCACAGCAGCCAGACTTCAGGAGGGCTGAGCACAGGGCAGGCAGATACTCACTGAGGGGTAGTCGAAGCCATAGTTGTCAGGGAGCCCTGGTTCAGGGGGCAGGCGGGTGCTGGTAAGGGGGCTGAGCAGGCGGGACTTGAGATGGAAGGCTTTGCTGCTGCCACTGCCTCCACCACCACCTCTGGGGGCTGGAGGGTTAGGCAGGGGGCCCTCAGCTGGGCGGCAGCTTCTCCCAGTGCCTCCCCAGCCCCGGGTCTCCTTATCCGCCAGGTTGCTGGCCGGGAGTAGGCTGTGTAGGTTCAGGTAGGGGTTCAAGGGGATCCGGAAGTCCTTGGGGGGCTCCCCAAGCAGTGAAACCTGTGGTGAGAGGGCTGGATTCACGAGGGTCCCTGACAGGGGAAACATCGCAGGGCTGCAGGCTAGAATAGGGCTGGGTGCAAGGCAGGATCTTACCCCAGGGGGCGTTGGCAGAGGTCCACCATCTTTTTGGAGGCCTCTAAGGCCAGTGCCTAGGAGTCCCGCAGGGGATGGAGTGAGCTGGGCTGCTGGGGGACCCAGGCCTATGGTTTCCCGATCACCCCCAGAGGGGCCAAGCAATGGCGGCAGCAGGGGTGGTGGCTTTCCTCGCCGAGGTGGCAGCTCCGGGGGTAGGCCTCCTCCTACAGAGAGAAGGAGGCCCAGACATACAAGATCCTTCTTTCCCAGGGTCCTAGAGCATCTGCTTAGACCAAGGTGAACAGCAAGGGACAACTACATGCTGTGCACTGAGCAGAGTCCTCAGAGTGCAACAAATCCCAGGATGCTCATGGAAGCCCCCAGGAGGCAGGTGCCCAGCTGACAGACACTGAGACCCAGAAAGGTTAGGTCACTTGTCCATGGACGGCCATACAGCTGGATATTTACCGTACTCGATGAGCAAAGGGGAAGCAGGATGGGCCCAGAGAGATGACAAAGGGGCAGGGTCTGTTACCTGCAGACAGCTCTCCAAGGAGGGGGTTGGTCGGCTGAGCCCCAGGCTGGAGGGTACCCAGGGGAGAGTCTCCTAGGATCCCAGGCTTCTGGAGATAAAGCACAGTCAACTGGAGATGGTGGCAGTGTGACCTGAGCAGCAGACGGGTATTGCCCAGGGTCTCAGGCAGTCACAGCACCCCGCACATCCAGACTCTAGCCCACGGCTGGTTATGTGTCCCCCAGCATCTCCGACACCTTGGCCATCCCCCAACTTGCCAGACAGTGGTAGCCAAGGGCCTCCTGCATACCAGGGCCCACCCAAGACCTTGGGGGGGGATTCAGGGTACACAGACCATACATTCGGCAGTCAGGGACTATTGCCCCACACTGTGAGTCACTTTAGACATATACAGAGTGACAATCCTCAGGCACCCACCACCTCACACCCAGCCCCCTTGCTGATTATCACTGAAGCGATCGTTCTTAGCTACACATGGATTCAGTCAGTCTCTTAGACACACAAAGGTCCAAGCCTACAATCTCACATTCTGTCAGTTATCATCAGACATACTCACTTCACTAAGTGTGTGTGTGCATGCCTCCACGTGGATGGATTTCTGCACATGTGCACTGAAGTGGTATGGTGTGTATATTTGTGTTTATTTTTGTATGTCTGTGCGTGAGGGGGTTGGGGTGAGAGGCCACTATTCCCCAATGGGGCCGAGTCTTTCTTTCCCAGACTGAGCCACTTCCTGAGTCCTAAGCACTTGGAACAGGCCAAGCCCCATATTAAGCACCAGGGACACAGCCAGATAGCCCACATGCGAGCCACTGGCAGGTGTGAGTCATGTTTGAAACCAGCAGCATGCACCAGTGTAGAGGGAACCCTGGGCCTATGGCCACGTTACCTTTTGACCCTGGGTCTGCAGGGCCAGCTGCAGCAGCGCCGTGGACAGGGCGGGCCCGTTGAGCAGTGGCATGGCTGGGGGGGCACCTAGGAGACCTGGGGGAAGACCCAGGAAATGCGTGTGGTTCCTGAAGGAAGCCCCCATCCGCAACTAAAGACAGCCCTGGGCCTGAAGCCATGAGAGGGCAAGTGAACAGCCCAAAGGAAGGGCCTGGGAGGGGAGAGTCCACCCTGGTGAAGGATGACCCCTTTCCCACCACCCTGACTCACTGCAGGCTGCAATGCTGCCACCTATGACCCCTTGCAGGTGACCTCCATTCCCATCCCAGCTCATGCTCATGGGGCCCTTGTCACTGGGAGTTCAATCCTAGGGAGGTACCTGGTTCTGAGGCTGCGGGCCCCACTCACTGCCCACTTGACCTGCCTTACCCTGCTTGCCTCCAGAGTTGCCATGGAGCAGAGGGTTGAGCAACAGCTGGAGGGAGGCGGAGGGCCCCAGGCTGTTGAGCAGCTGTAGGATGCTGGGTTCAGGCAGGAGCCCTTTGCCCCGATTGAGGGCCTGAGGAGAGAAAAGAAAGGTGGTTCACAGCCCTGCCAGGCCACAGAGGTGGGACCGTGTCCCTCTCTGTTGCCCCCAGAACCTGGGTGATGACCACCAGGGGCCCTGATTTCTCAAGGAAGGAGGGCCTGGTCTCTCAGATCCCTTATCCCCATTTCCTGGGCACTCACCGTGGCCTGGGCAGCGATGAGTGCAGCCAGCATGCTGCGACCAGGGGGCCCTGGGGCACAGAAGGAGACGCGCAGGTGGCTGCCCCCTAAGGCCAGGCCATCTGCCTGCTGCTGCGCCTCTTCAGCCATCTCGGCCGTCTCATACTCCAGCACGGCGAAGCCCTTCAGCTGTCCGTCCTGGCCATATGCTAGCTGGTGGGGGTGGGGAGAGGCAAATGTAAGTGACCATTCACACAGAGTGACAACAGTGACCAGACATGGATCCCGACTATGACAGAGAATCCCCTCCCAGAGAGGGTGTATTTTTGGATTTTTGGGCCCACCACTGTCCCCAGCTCCGTTCCTGCCTTTGCTCATCAATGCTCATCAAATTTTAATGGTCCTGAGAAGCTGCTTCATACCCACTTTCAGAGGGGACAACTGAGGCTCAGGGGTCAGTATATTCAAGGTCACACAGCTGGTGGGAGGACATAGCTGGAACCCACCTCACAGGGATCAACTCCCTTGGGCCTCATACCAACCAACATCACTTTGGGGCGTTGACTATGTGATTCCTGAGCAAAGGACGGCCCAGAGGTGGGAGTGGCGAGCTGAGCGCACACTGAGGCTGCTGGGCTGGGAGGAAGAGGACTGGCTGGAAGAGGCAGTGGCTTGGAGCACCACCAAATCAGAAGCCTGAGGCCAAGGACACTGCAGCCAGAGCTGGGAAGGCACATAACCTGGGAGCAAAGCAGGTGGCCTCTGAGCTCAGGTTGGAGGCTGGTAATGAAAGGGAACACAGCCAGCAAGCCACAGGAAACAGAGGTGTGGTCACAGGCCAACCAGGGAGGCCTCTCCACCACTCTTGACTGCAGCCATTTGGTACTTCAGGCCCACAGACCTTCCTCCAGACCCTGGGGCCAGATGTATTCCAGGACTGAGAATTTTTAGCAATTACTACACTATACACTACATGTCAGTAACCCAATGGGGTTCAGGGTACCCTGAAAATCAAACACACAAATAGCTCTGCAGTAAGACACAAAGGGAGAGGCCAGGAGCAGCCCCACATTAGCTCTCTGCTGCTAGACCTCTGTAGGTGCTAGAATTGTGGGTGGGGGCTGTCCCAGGGTAAGCAGATACTGGATGAGAGCACCCAGCTGGGTCCTTCACTGTATCCAGCTGCAGGTGCTATCAGCATGCCCCCTTTGCAGGGGAGGAAACTGAGGCTCACAGAGGGGCAGTCCCTTGCCCAGACCACAGAGCTGAAGTGTGGCGTGGTTTAGGTCTAATGCAACATCCACCACTATGGAACAGCACAGACTCCATAAAATGGAATACGGCACAGCTACAAGAGGGATGAGAGAGCTCGCATGTCTGAATGTGAGGGAAAGATGCCCACAACGAAACGAAAAGCCAAAGCAACAGCAATAATTGGGTCAAAGAAATAAGAACGCAGAAACACATATACATTTGCTGGAAACAATAAAATCCCACTGGAAGGACATGACAAACTGGTGCGAGCAGGGGCTCTGCAGGAAGCTGGAAGGCTTGGAGGGAACCTTTACCACAGAACCTGCTGAATTCCCACATGAGATTGGACTGCCCATTCAGAAAAATAAGTAGCCCTGGCTGGTGGCACAGTGGATAAGGCGCCGGCCTTATCCCAGTGTGCTGTTAGCCATCTTGGGACACAGGCACACCTAGGTAAGAGTAGCGGCCCAAGAATCGACCGCCTGACCTTGAGTCCCAGCCAACTTCTAACAGGCTGGCTAGTCCAGGCAGGTCCCTGTAAATGCCTATCCCTGGTCCTTGGTCTCCTCACGGGGCAGCAACTGACCTACCTCAAAGGGTGATTGTGGGGATTCATTAAGATGTTCAACACGGGCAGGGCAAGGTCCCACTCCAGGCACAGCACTTCAGGGAGGCTGCTGGCTGGGGCCCAGCACTGCTTCACGTGCCCAGGCAGGGAAGGCTCTAACCACCAGCCCACCTCCAGCCAGGCCCTATACCAAGCACCCAGAGCACATATCACCATCACAGACGAATAGACTTAAAGGTGCAAAAGGCAAGCTAGGCCACGTGGCCCTTCAATAGGGGAACTGAGACTCAAACCTCAACCTGCCTAACTTTGCAACCCAGCCTCTGTTCAACTAGAATGCCTAATATAAGTGGAAGACTAAACAGGAAGCTGTTCACAATAACCCAATTCAAAAGTGCTGCTAGCCCCATTTCCAGAGGGGGAAACTGAGGCTCGGAAAACTTGTAGTTGGTTATGGCCTTGCCATCCTCAAGCTCTGCAGAGGTGGCTGCCGAGCTAGTTCATCTGTCCTGAGCCCTGCCTAGGGCCCAACACACCGTAGGTGCAGGGGCATGAACGAATGCCGAGGGAGCAAGGGGAGGAGTTCCTCCACATTTGACTCCCCAGGTCCTAACATGCATTCATACAAGAGTGAATGCATGTTCCCCACCCCAACACCACAGAGCTGGGGTCTAAGTCCAAGACTGTCCTGTCTGAGCCAGGTAGCGGCCTCCTCCAGGCTGCCAGGGGCTCTGGACCCAGGCTGCAGTGTTTCAATCTTGGCTCTACAATGTCCTGACTGTATGACGTGGGGCATGTCACTTGATCCCTCTGTGCCTCAGTGGCCCCTCCTGAAAATGAGGATAGCATCTGCCTCTCCATGCTGTTACAGGATAAAGGGATTGCAATAACATGTTCATAATTTAGTGAGTGCTGAGGGAACGTTCGCCTTGGCAGCCTGTGGGCAAGACCATCTGGGGCTCTCCCAGGGCTGGGCACACATGTGGAAGGGCTTGACAAATGTGACTTGGGTGACCTAGGGATTGTTTTGTCAATCAATGTACGATTATTGACTCCATTCTTAGGTATGAATCTGGTCAAGTCCACTTCCTGACCTTAAGGCTTAAATAGACTGGGTTCCTCCAGACCAGCTTCCTCAACACCGGGCCTGGGACCCAGCTGCGTTCAAGAAAAATCTAAAAAAAAATAATAATAATAAAATAAAATAAAGAACTGATGCTATGCAAGTTTCCACAAAAAAAAAAAAGAAAAAGAAAAATCTTATGACTGTAGGAGTGAAAGCGAATGAGGGATAAACAAGCCTTCTGCCCAGCTTTTACAAAGGCACCTGCACTTCACAGAGGGAGAGAGAGGCCAGCAGGTTAAGTCAGTCACTAGAGAGAGAACAAGGATTTGAACCCCAATAATCTGACTGAGTTGTTATCCACTGCACCATGTGGCCTCTATAACAAGAACCCCATTCAAAGTGGTGTCATCAAGATTTCACTGAAACGGGACACAGGAAATTGGAGCAGGCAAGTGACTCCAAGGACTCCTCTCCCAGGTGCTCCAGGCCTGGCATCTGCTCCCCAGCTTCCCACTCCAGGCACAGCTCACCTTGCAGAAGGTTGGTGTGTGGACAGCTGACAGAGCCCGGCGTAGGCCCTCCACATCGCTGAAGCCGGAAGGCAGGCGGTCAACACAGAGGCATCGGGAGTGGAGAAGGGCAGGCGTGAGCTGCCCTGCATCTGTCCAGTGCACGTAGAGGGTACGTGTGCCCAGTGGCTTGCCCAGTAGGTCCGACTTGGCACGGGCAGCTGAGTCCTTTTTCATGTACTCGGCAAAGCCATAGCCCTTGGAGTGGCCAGTGCGCTCGCTATAGACCAGGAAGCAGCGCTCCAGGCTGCCAAAGGGCCGCACCAGCTCCTCAAACTGCTGCTGTGTGAGGCTGGGGGGCAGGTTGGCCACACAGAGCAAGGCGTCCGTGGGCTGTAGCTGCACTGATAGCTCGCGCTCCCGTAGGTGGCTCTGGTGGAAGGTTCTGATGGCAGCCTCAGCCTGCTCCCCATTTAGCAGGGTCACAAAGGCTGCATTGGAAAGGGGAATAGGTCAGTGGGGTCCCTAAGGGCTTGCCCTCAAACCCATGGCCACCCACCCTTAACTCTCCCTACACTATGTGTGATCTCACAATATTGACCAACCAGGACACCTTAGGCCCCAGCGGACTGGATAGCTGACAGCCTTAAGCAACTCACACAGGTGCTACCTACCTCCATGAGCTCACATGCCCTCTTTATCTACTGTGTGCCTGGCTAAGCGATGCATAGGAAATAGGTATGTAACTTGGGTGATACACAGGGTAATGGTTAAGCATGTGGTCACTGGAGCCTGCATTTCAACACCAGTCCAAGTAGCTAAAGGGTCTCAGTTTCCCCATCTGTTAAATGGGCATAACTTATTCCTCATCACCACCATTGTGCCAGCAAAAAAAAAGTAGGTCCAGAGTAGCGACCCTGCCAGCCTAACAGGAGAAGCCTGGACTTGAACCTGGGCAGACAGCTCCACAGTCCCATTCTGCACCCTTTCCCCACTACCTTTCTAGGACACCAACACCTTTTACATTGGAACCCCTGCTTCAGCCTCAATCCCCCTGCCACTCCTGGTTTGCTGTCCACCTAACAGCTACAGCTTTTCAAAATAATAATCAGAATATGCCAAGCCCTTACCCAGGGGCTTCTCACTGTGAGGCCCACAAGAGTCTGTGCAGCCTGGTGCCGTGGCCTTGCTGACATCTTCTGCCATCTCTTGCTGCTACTTCCTGGACCATGCCCCCTCAGGCCTTTGCACCTGCTTTTCCGTGAGCATGAAGTACTGACCTCCCCTTCTTTACTTGGTTAATCCTGACCCACGTTCAATTTGACTGCAAACATCACTTCCTCCCCGAAGACCACCCTGACTGCTCCAGTTTCAGATACCAGTTCTATACTTCCACAGAACCCTATAGCTTCTGGTCCCATGACCTTTTCCACCTTCACGCCTGCAGCTGTGTGAATGATATCATCTCCCTCAGACTGGATCATCTCTGTTTGGTTCACAACTATGTTCTCATGTCCCAGAACACACTGGTGCTCAATAAACATTTATTGAAAGACAATATTAACAAGAGTCACTTAACCTCTGTATCCTCAATGCTTAGCACATACACATACGAAGTGCTCAGTAAACAGTTCTGACCTGTTGCCCTGCCAATGTTCAGTAAGCATCTAAGTGCCAGACACCCACAGCCTTTTTAGGTATTTTAATGTATTTGACTCTGTGGCCAACCCAAGCAGGCCATCCCCAATCTGAGGCTCAGAAAGAGTGACTCACTTGCCTCTGGCCACAGAGTGAGAACAGACTAGGACTCGAACCCAGGTCCATTTACCTCCAGGGCCCAAGATCTTAACCACCACCCCAGCCCACCAGGTAGGTCTCCAGAGTCACCTGCTTCTCACCCAAGTTACAGGTTGGAAGTACAATGCCTCAAGACAGACACCCACTGAGGGTCTCTTACATAGGCTGGGGGGTACAAGGCTGGTAAGACCTGTCCCTGTTCTCATCGAGATGGCCACTTAGTGCAGGAGTAAGCCAACCGTGACAGCTCAGAGAGATCAATGCTGTGATGGGAAGAGAATGCTCAGGGCATGGTGAGGAGTTGCCTGCCTCCACCTGGGTAGAAGATGGAACAGCTAGGAACAGAGACATATGGAATGCCTGAAAGCTTGCCACCAAGATGACGGCAAGGCTGGGGCACATTCTTGCAAGACAGTGTCAAGAAGAGCCTTGGACAAGTTTTGAGGAGAGAGAAAAAGAGTCAGGTAAGGATTAGGTTTAATCAGATTTGCAATCAGACTGAACATATTTGATCAACCTTGCTCCCTGGGGAACGGCAAGGAGGAGTGTGAAATCCTGCAGGCAGAGATGCCAGAGGGAGGCTGTCATTTTGGCAGTGATAGAGGGGAACCAATTGTTCTGGAAGGTCTGAAGAAGACGAGACAGGCCTTGGGTGATTGGCTAGCTGTAGAGGATGGTATGGGATGGTATGGGAGGCAAGGGAACCCAATGCTCAGGTATCTGGCTGAGCAGCCTAGGGGAGAAGCATGAATATCAAGGCTGCTCCGTGAGGGGCATCCAGGAAAGATTGGGACAATAGTCTGTTCTGCACTGGTCTAGGTAACTACACTGGGCCCAAAGTTCAGGAAATGAGACTCTGGGCCAGAAAGCTTCTAGCTTTAGGGACTGTAGTTCCTTACCCCTAGCCCACCCCACAGCCCCACAAACCTGTCCCTTTGTATTTGTCCACAAAGCAGTACTTGAGCTCATAGTCGCTGAGCAGGTCGTGCACTTCCTGCAGAGACAGAAGCCAAAGGACAGGGAATCACCAGGGGCTGAAGGAAACAATCCAGTGCCACCTTCACATGAAACAGCTATGAAGGCAGATCAATTATATTCCCCATTTTACAAAGAAGGAAGCTAAGACTCAGAGTAGTTCCTTCCCTCAGATAGCTGAGTTTAAGCCTGACTACTGCTGTATGTCCTTAGAGATGTTGTTTAATCTATCTGACCCTTGATTGGCAAAACTGTTTCTAATAATATTACAAGTTCGGCATTAACAAATCCATTTTGCAGATGAGGAAACTGAGGCTCAAGGGGGTAAAGGTCATGGGGTTGGTCAAGGCTGCAGAAGGAATGCCACTCAGGGGTAACTGACTGGGGACCCTGTGTACTTCAAGACCACATTGTGTGACTTCACACACTTTCCAATTCCCTTCTGCTGACAAAGTCGCCTTCTTGCAAGCCAGCTGCAGGGGCGAGGCTCTGGGGCCTGCTTGTGACAAATACACTGTGCACCCTGCAGGAAACACAGTGTGTTCTCAGTTAAGAGACGGCAGGTGTTAGGAGGGCTGGCTCTCAAAACAAACCAGACCATGCTTAGTGGTGCTTGCCTCAGGTCTGTTTCCAAGTTATGCCCTGCCAACGTCTTCCAGGCTCTACCAGCCATGTGCCCACCTAAAGGTACGGTGAGCCAGTGACAGATGTGTCGGTGGGCCAGAGAGCAGAAATTCTTAGCAACAGGAAGTAGGAACCCATTCCACCACCACAGGGCAGGGCATATCAGATGTAATCTCCTTGGGTCCAAAGAGCACTGGGAAGCCCTGCACATAGGCCCCAAGAGAAGAGCACCCCTGACCAGATTAGCCAAGAGGGAGCCTCCATAGAACACGGCCCCTCCTTTCTTTCAGGTCTGCAAGCAGGAGACCCCTTTTTCCAAATTAATTCTGGGACTCTGGTGGAAGAAAAACCCAGGCTGCTACAACTTCTGATCTATCCCTAAGAGAAGGTAATAAACCATGCTAAGGATATTCTAGCCAGCCCTGAAACTTCTGGCAATGAGGTCCCGCCATTCCATAGTAGAGGGGAATGTGGAAAAACAATCAGAGCAGGGAGCAGTCTAGCTGCCTATTCACAAACCCCCGATGTGGCTAAAGCTGCCCACCCACTTCAACCACTTCGTCTCTTCCAAGTCTGTGGTCGCCCCCATCAACGTCCTCCCTCATTCTAAAGTTGGTTTCTCCCTTCATCACCACCCCCACCCCCTGCTCTTGGTCTCTTCCAAATCTTCAGGGATCCTGCGCACGAACACTGCCGCCAGCGCCCCCCGCCCTCTCGCACGCCAGCGTTGGTGTTGCCTAGTTCCCCCCGCGCACGCGCACGGTGGTATTTCCCGCCACGCTCCCACACCGCCCCCCCCATACCTGGTTGGTCACGTCCCCCGGGAGGCCCCGGATCAGTATCTTGCGGCGGTTACGGAACTGGCGCTCAGTGTGTTCCAGGCGATTCCTAATCTCCTCTGGATCTAGCGGTGGTAGTTCTTCTTCGGGTGCCCGGCGCTCCGCGGCTTCCTCAGCTTCAACCTCGGCCCCAGCCTCCGGGCTCAGCGGGGGCCGGTGAGTAACGGACACGTCGGCCGCCATCTTGGGAAACCCGGCGCCTTCTGGGACCAGCGAGCCGGGGCGGAGCGGCATAGAGCGGCAACGAGGGCGCCTCCGCTTATTGGCCGGAAGAAGCCTCTCCTCCTTCTCGAAACTCTCAGCCCATTGGCTAAAGCGCCACCAGCCTCCCAGAGTTCATACTCTGTCTTGGCGCCACAGCCTCCGCCCCTTTCCACCTCAGAGACGTCAATCAATGGACGTGTTGGGAGAGCCTCTCAACGCAGGTGGACTCAAGCCACAGACTCCGGGTTTTGAGGGCTTTATTATTGCGGAACCGGGGATACGGACAAATCCCCGTCGCCTTTAGTCCATTATTACCCCGATGGCCCGAGGCTCAGGATGGCTGCTTTCCAACAGTTCATCTTTAGACTATTTAGACTATTTAAACGTGAGGGGTAGCCAGATGCTCCGCTGATTCACGTGGTAAATGTCACTATGCTTTTGGCGTACACTAAGGCTGCGTTGACAATCACAAGGCCCAGGATCGCGAATACCCTTGTGACAATAGTGACAGTGAAGGGGTTCCGATCTGTGTAGGGAAGCGAGGAGTTAAATACTTACACCACTACTTCTAGGCTGGCCCATCTAGACCCGAACACCCCTCTAGCTTACTCTGAACATTCATCACCACGATGAGTACGCATACCCTGTGAGTTAGCTGCCCAGCAGTAGTAGCAGGTACCACTGTATTCAAACTTAAGGACGAACGGGATCCTGAGGGGCACCTGGAACCTGGAGCCTTCCTGCAAACAATAGCTGGGGGTCCCGGTTGCCCTGGACCTGGCCCTTCAGGACTTGGGTCGTTCTGTCTTTACATGTCAAGTGCTGAGGACATTTGGCTGGGTCAATCTTAGGACCATCCGTGAAAATGCCAAGAGAGAATCAAGTATTTTCAAACCAGGAGAGCAAGGAATTAAAGGTCAGAGTGACCCACTTACACAGGACACGCAGCTGGACATCCCTGTTCCTATTCCCGTGCAATACCACTCCATCCATCTCAAGAGTGGTGTTGCAAAAGAAGCTGCATTTGTCGTCCCTCTGGATGGCACTTAGCTGAAGCAGGGTGAGCTGCCCCAGGGCCACAGCTGGAGCTCCCTCCAGCATGACCTGGACTAGGGCTCCAGCAGCACAAATCACATCCCCCAGAAGCCTAAAGGAGTGGCATTGCATGGGGGCTTGCTAACCACTCCCTCACATTGACCAAGCCCAGCACTCCGCCAGCAATTTTTCCCTGGGTGTATCCAGGCCTTGCCTTTTAGCTACTCTGCACCCCACCTAACTTGGGACACACAAGTAATACTCTTAATGAAGGCTTATACCCTGCCTATGCTGCATCTTCTCCCACTTTGACAGCTCAGAACCCCACTTTCCAGCTTGGCTTCCCCTGTGTCTTGCCCTTTGGGCTAATGAGGCCCCAGCCCTCTCTTGCCTTTCTAGCTGTTTTTGCCCCACCTCCTCTTACTATAGATGGTCAGGATCTCCTGAGTCTCCTGGCTCTCCACCCCATGATCACATTGCAGACAATCTTCCAGGTACCCTCCAACTCCATGTTCACTGTGACTGTGGCTGTGGCCCTGAGTACATCACTGTGGCTTGCAACTTTGGGACTCATATTTGGTCCCCCAGTGCCAGTTGGACCGGGCTTCCCTGAGGCCAGAAGCATCCTGTCCAGGATGCAATACACGAGCCAGGATGTTCCCACCTCCAAGAACCAGGGAACAATGAGATAAGGAGGCATCACCTGACCTGCAGGACTGTGGAGAAGAATGAAAGTGAGCCAGAGGAGCTTTCACTCAGCTGTGGACTGCCCTTTCCCTGTGATATACTCATACCCCCAACCAGGGTCCTTCTTTCCCAGAATACCTTGCAACCTGGAACACTCCCTTCCTAGGACACATCTATCTGCACATACTTGTCTGAAGTTCCCACAGCCACTTGCGCAATGTCTAAGGGCAGACCATCTCAGAAGCTCTACCCATTCTCAGGAGGTTCATGGCCATGGTACTCCTGCTTTGGCTCCTCTCATCACCCACAATCTGCAGTCCCTTTTCTCACCAGACGTTTAGAGCTACCTGGGGCTGAGCTGTTCTGAAACAGTCCTGGCCCTTGGGGCCTCAGGTCCAGTTAGTTCCATGCAGCAGGATAAATTGGCACCATGATCATTTCTGCTAGCCAGCACCATGGTTGTGACTTCTGCAGGCTTGCTAACTACCCGATGCTGGCTCAGCAACTCTTCCCCATGGAGCAGCAACACTGAGAGGTGAGTTCAGGGTGCCCCACCTGCCACCCAGCAGCACAAGGTGAGATTTTGTTCACAGGCTGCCAGGGGACATAGGTGCCAGCTCCATGTGCTCAGGAAACCCTAGTGGAGTGGAAGGAGGGGAGAAGAGATGAGTCAGCCCTGCAAACCCTGACCTCCCAGAGTAGAACTGTGAACTTCGAATGGATGACCTTACAGCACCGGTGGCAAACACAAGGCCCACGGGCTGAATCTGGCCCTCCACCTTGTTTTAGCCAGCCCGGCACCTTTGGCCCTGCATCTTGTTTCTACCCAGCTTGCTTAACTGTTAAGGATTAGTTACATTTATACAACCCTAAAATTACGTTTGGCCCTCTAAAGGCAACCTCTAGGTTGATGTGGCCCCTGGTGAAATGACTTTGACACCACTGACCCAGAGGGATTAGAAGTATGCCAGTGAAAGTACTTGCTATTGTTGTTAGTGTCATGATTATTATTTCCTGTTTTGTTAGACACTTTGCCAAGCACCAAAATAAAAATCAGATGTGCTGTTCCCAAGGATGTCACAATTAAAAAAATAAAGGAAGGAAGGGTACTAATATTTATGACCACTTATGATTTTAATGGCAATTATTAAAGTTCCTGTTTAGAGCTGTCCTTAGATTTTCCACTTGTCATCCGGGCACCCACCTTCATTCACATAGCAACTAAGTAAAGTTTTCTCTATTATTCCTTTTACAGATGGAGAAGCCTAGGCCCAGAGAGGTGATCTGCCCAGAGATGCAAAGCCAGGAAGGGGCAGAACCTGGTTAGAAGGGGGTTTTCCCAAATTGCCTTTTTGATGTCACATCTAGAGACTCCCCTGGCCCTTCTCCCCACTTCTGGCCTGGACTCTGGCCTTTGCCTCTCCAGGAGCTTGGTCCAGCCCTTCCCAATCAGTGTCAGGCACTCAAGACTCTCACAGTCTACCTGCCTGAGGCAGCCTCTCAAGGTGTTCTTGTACAATCATGGGGGACTCAACAGCGCCAGGCTGTGGTGCCCAGGTAGAGCTCCAGTGCCCTTTTCAGGCACACACACCAAACCCTTAACCTCCTTGGGAAGCATCTTACTCTCACTTTCAACAAATCAATCCAGAGTCTTAAGAGAGGCCCATGACCCTGACTGGTGTGGTTCAGTGGATTGAGTGCCAGCCTGGGAACCAAAAGGTCACCAGTTTGATTCCCAGTCAAGGTACATGCCTGGGCTGTAGGCCAGGTCCCCAGTTGGGGGCATGTGGGAGGCAGCCAATTGATGTATCTCTCCCACATTAATGTTTCTTTCTCTTTTTCTCCCTCCCTTCCCCTCTCTAAAAATAAATAAAATATATATTTTTAAAAACAGAAGCCCATGGATTGGCTGCTATGAAAAATATTTAACATCTTACTGTTTACAACTTTAGAACATTTAATAAGGATGCCCCCACCTTAACCCCGGGCACCACTGATCAGGGATAGTGTTATGCTGGTAATGTTTGGGAAAGGCATGGGGCAGCCCTGACAAGGAGCATTTGCCAATTTCTGTGGTATAAATACTCCCACTCTCCTGACGTCAAGCTACCCAACTATGCTGAGGCAGATTAACACAGTCAGATCTCATGAGCCAAGATGAACATTCTCCTGTACAGCAATGAACAGAAGCACATTACAGACATATACACACAGATACATACACAGAAATATAGGTACACATACATAGATACATACTGACACAGACATCCACATAGACAGGCACATAGATGTTAATATAAACATGCCCACACACAGATAACACAGGTATTCACACATGGAGGTACAGAGACACATACAGACACACACAGACACTAATATAGACATATATGTACATTCACAGACACATGTATAATGACAGATACATACACTTATGGACACGTGGGTACACAAACATGTATAGACATTGACACCCATGTGTGCATACACATATTTACACAAGTTGTACTATACTAATCTATGAAGGCTTCACAAAATGGTCGTCACCATGAATGATATTTCCTGCTATTTTCTAGTCTATTATATGAGTACGCTTTTAAATGAAGAGTAACTGTTGGAAGGATCCACTTAGAAACCAGTACCAGAGTGATGCACAGTCTGGAGAGGAAGAAGTCACCTTTAAGAACAGAGACTTGGGAACCATACTGCTAGCTTTGCCACTTATGGGCTGTGTACCCTGGCAAGTGACTCCACCCCACTGAGCATCAGTTTCCTTAGCTGTCAAGTGAGGCTTACCCCCACCCCTACCCCTGCCCTGGGCCTTTTGTAACGACTCAGTTAGTGCTAAAGTGGATACCTACACTTAAAACAGCAGTCCCTGGCTGAGTAGCTCAGTTGATTAGAGCATCATCCTGGTATACCAAGGTTGTAGGTTTGATTCCTAGTCATGGCACATACAAGAGACAACAAAAATTGGTCACTGCCAGCAGTGCTAGGTAAATGGAGACTTAACATTTATACCATTTAAAATTTTTTTTATTTTGGAACCCCATTAATTTATTATCTGCTGTTGAAATATAAGTAATACATTTTAAAAAGCATGTGCTGCCATTTTTAAATGCTTGCTGAGACCCAAATAAGTTGATTTTACACTGCGGTCCTGGCATATGGTTGAGATGCATCTCTGTCTGTCTGTCTCTCTCTCTCTCCTAACACATGCTCAGGTCCAAGCTCCGGGTCAGAGGCCCAGTCCATTACTGCAAACTCAGGGCCTGCTCTCCCAAACCATTGGCCATTTACCCCACCACTGCCTGAGGCCAGTCCCACCTCTAGGCACACCCATGCAGGGTACACCATGATGTTAGAAGAGCCTGTCATCTGCAAGCCATTGCAGAAACCTAAGCAGAAGACCTCACTGTTCCCAGTCATCGCTGAACTGGAAGGCCACTCAGCCCAGGCCATTGAGCAGGCATGACTTCAGGTTGATGAGTGCAGGATTGGGGTACTTTGTACTGCAGTTTACCAAGGTCCTGGGCTCTTCCTGAAGCAGGAGGTTCTGCCCCTGAGCACCTCAAGGAAGAGAGGAAAAGTTCTGCTGGTTGATCCAGTGCTCCCTACCTCCTATGCGTATTCATCTTGAGGCCATGCCATCCAACACCTCCTCGGCCCGAGATATTATGGTCTCTGCTTTCATGGTATTTACAGTCCAGTGGAGAAGACAGGTGATATAGATCAGGGACAGGGGAGAGCCTTAGGAGCGGAGTGAGTCAGAGAAGCTTCCTGGAAAACTACCAGGTTTTTAAAATATATATTTTATTTATTTAGTTTTAGTGAAAGGGAAAGGGAGAGAGAAAGGGAGAGAAACATTGATGTGCAATGAGTTGCCTTTTGCATGTGCCCTGACTGGGAATAGAACCGGTGACCTGTCAGTTATCAGGCTTGTGCTCAATATACGGAGCCACATCAGCCAGGGCTACAGTCAGCTTTTGAAGGATGGGTAGGAGTTAGCCAAGTGAAAGGTAAGAGTGATCCGGGCATTGGGAAGAGTGTAGGTGGATGGAGGTCAAAGGTACATAGGAGCGGAGAGGGAGAGTTGAGGGGAGAACAAATCACACCCTGAAGGCAGAGTTGAGGTCCCACAGCTTTCTCTCCAGGACACTAGTGAGCCCTTATCAGATCTGAGTTTAAGGAGTGTTTGCCACAAACCTCAGCTTTCTCCATTCCCTCATCCCCTAGCAGCCCCCCAACTCTAGCCCTCCCCAGGTTTACTCGCTTCATCATGAGCAGAGAGAGTGGAGTCCAGCAGACCCCAGGCCTCAGCCCCAAGTGCACCGTGGTGGTCAGTCTGTGGAGGATGGTGCCCTACTGTAGCACCGGGCAGGGCAGCAGGGACAGGTCACCCAGGAGACAGAAGCTCAGCCACAGCGGTTAAGATCGCAGACATCCAGGGTGCACCTTGCGCAGGCCTGGGGAAGGGTAGGGGGACATTCTGTGGCCCCAGAAGCCCAGAACGGGGAGCCCAGGTAGGGCACAGTAAAGTAGAGGGTACTGGTGAATCTCAGTTACACTCCTGGCTCCTAAAGGAACTCACAGGAAATGCTAACATCATCATCTTCCTTTGCTCTCAGCCCTGAGGGGGCGGTTAGAGGGGGGTGAGACACCTGTTTCCTGCCGAACTTTGGGAGAGATTGTAATTGGACATAAACTTTGTTTCTTTGACAGGACCTTTCTTCCTTTCTTCCCTTGTGATTTAAACTGGCCTCAATAAACAAACACTTAAAAAAAAAAAGGCCTCATCCAGCTCACTCACAGCCACACCTCACTCTCCCTTGCAGGTCTGCTCCCTTATTTGCTATCAGGACAATGAGGTTCTGGTCAGCATCAAATAATCTTAGGAACAAAGACTTGAGTGAATTCATCACAGAGGATAACATCCAGGCCTCAGCTGTGTTTCAGCTCTAGAGAGATCCCACTGACCAAGTCCTGGTCAAACCAGACAGAGCAGCACTATGGACGATGTCAGGACCAGATACAATGATCAATTACCCCTTCCCTAGCGCCAACAAATCAATAGAGACCCCAATCCTGACTCCCTTAGTCCCCTTGCTAACCCCCTCCCCCCACCGCCCTGCAAACCATCAGGGAGCCAGGTCTTCAAGCACATGCTCACCTGTGACTCCAGGTGCAGCACTATTTCCTTAATTAATAAATCTTTCCTTTCTTGCCTTTGATTGGGCTTTGATGTGCATAGGTGACCCAAGAGGAATGTGTTCTATTCCTAGAAGTGACAAGATGGGATTTCAAGGTAACATTTCAAGGTGACAATGGGGAACTTCTAAGTAGGGCTTCAAGGGGTTAGTGAGATCACAACATTCTTGGGGGACACATAAGAGATTTGGAAGTAATAAAGATGGATCCCCTAAGCTGCGTGAAGCCTCATGAAAATGAACAGAGCCCACATTTACCAGGCTTTGGTGCCAGGCTCTCTACCTTTGAAGATTTTTCAAAGGTAAAACTCTTCAAATGTGGGGATGTCCTGCCACATTTGAAAGTCTTGGGAGATCCCCACATTTCCTATGCAGTGTTGAGGTGAGGTGTCAAGGAGACAGCTGAATCCTGAGCCACCATCTGTGAAAGATGCTACTCATAACTTGCCTCTTCCCCCTATCCTTATCCCTCTCTTGCCTTCCCCTCCAAGCAGCTAGCTGGTCTCTTCTTCCCAAGAGAAGGGACTGAGGGGTCAGGTGGCCATTCCCACCTCCATTGGCTCCATCTCTCGAGCCTCGAATCCGCCTCTTGTCCCTCTAATCGGAGCGCCAGTGAGAGACCTTGTTGAGGGCTTTGATGGCACCCAGCATCCACCCACTCCTCCCAACCCGGAGGCCATAACCCCTCCTCTGTCACCTGAAGCACTTCCCCCCTCTAATCAGGGGTCTCCTCTGCTGCCCTGATCCCCTACCTATTTCCCACCTGGTGCTGAGAGGACAACTAAAACTCAAAAGTATTTGCAAATAATATATCTCATGAGAGATTATATCCAGACTATAAAGAATTCTTAAAGCCCTGGCTGGTGGCTCAGTGGATAAGGCACGGGCCTGCAAACCCAGAGGTTGCTGGTTCAATTCCCAGCCAGGGCACATAACCAGGTTGCAAGCCAGGTCTCCGGCCAGGTCTGTAGCTGGAGGCAGGTGAAAGACAACCATATATGGATGTTTCTCTTCCTTTCTTCCTCCCTCCCTGCCCTTCTCTCTAAAGATAATGAATAAAATCTAAAAAAAAAAAAAAAAAAAAAGATAATTACAATGAATATTTAATTTTGAAAACTATTATAAAAAGCAAATGCCACTAGAATCATGTGGAATTGTCTGTTCAGGAGAGCTTCAATGCATAAGATTTTGAGAAGTCCAATGGGAAAACAAATTATTAATTGCTTTTCACAACGTGGATGATACCTAACCCATGTCAAGTATACCTGTTAGTTAGAAGCACTTCAGTAAACACCAGATGAAAAATATCAAATGTTTATTAAGCAATTGTTTGCATAGTTCTCAGCTAACCATTTGACATACACAAACTCAAAGCTAACTGCATCAGCCCTCCAAAGTAGCAAGCATGACCACCTCCAGTTCATAGTTGAGACCTGAGGCCCACAGAGGCAGTCACTTGCCTGAGGTCACACAGGGAGGAAAGGGTGAAACTGGCAGTCTTATCAATGTGGAATGTGGCCCCCACAAATCCTTTGTTGGTACATTGAACAAATCGTTTTTGAGCACCTTCTGTGTTCCTCGCACTGGTCTAACTGCTAGCTAGTGATTCAGAGGTGGGCAAAGGTTGAATAGTTGAATCTGGCTTCTTTTGTAGCAAGTGTCTTGCTGTAGCTATAGTTCCCAAAAGAGCAGACGCTTGCTGAAGAAAGACCCAAAGACCACAGCCTCCACAAAGCAAATAGGAGTTTATTACTAGCTAGTGGCGACAGTGGGCTCTAAGGGCAGGAGCTGGGGGAAGACATGAAGATTGGGTTCAAGGGCCTGGTTAGCTAGCTCCTAGATTGCTCCGGGTCTCCTCTAGCGCCTGTGTCAAGTTCATGATTATTGAAGATGGTATGGTTCGAATGTTTGCATCCCCTCAAGATTCACACATTGAAACCCAAATGCCCAATGTTGATGGTATCAAGAGGTGGTCTTTGCAGGATGCTTAAGTCCCTCATAAATAGAATTAGTGCCCTTATAAAAGAGGCTCCAGAAAGATCCCTTGCTCTCTTCCACCTCGTGAGAGCACAGAGAGAAGGCATAAACTATGAACCCAGGAAGGGGGCCTTCACCCAAATGTAACTGGGCTGGCATCTTGGTCTTGGACTTTCAGCCTCCAGAACTGTGGGAGATACATTTCTGTTGTTTATCAGCCCCCTAGACTTAAGAATCTGTTACAGCAGGCTGAAAGGAAGACAGGGAAAGAAAGTTAGGTGACAGAACTGGGGTCTCAGGGAGTAATGCACAGGGAAGTGGGTGAAGCCAACTTCTTCCTGGCGCCGAAGTGGGAGGCCCTCTCTGAGGGTACTACCTGCTCTGATTCCTGGAAGCGGGGCCACGGGCAAGCTTCAGCATACACTGAACACTGAGGGGGCCTGGCCCCGGTATTTCTCATGCGCCATTTTCAGGATGGGTATGAGGTTTTGGAAGGTTGGGCGAAATGAAGCATCTGCATCCCAGCAGTTCTTCATGAGGAGATAGATCTGGAGGAGGAAGAACTGGGGCTGTGATCACTGCTCTCTGCAGTCTGATGGTGGGGACAGGGAGAAAGGTGAGGAGGTCTCACCTCATTGGGACATCTCTCTGGCCTCGGCAGCCTCTCTCCTCGTTCTAGCAGCTCGGTGAGCCTCACTACTGTCATCTGCCCCTGGTTGAGGCCTATGAGCTCAATGAATTTCTACAGAAGAAACAAAACAAGTCTTCAACAGGCAGGGATGCCTAGGTAAAGGTCAGGATCTTGAGTGGGACTATGGGGGTTCTAGGTCTGCCTTTACCACTTCTCATCTGCATAACTTTGGGCTTACTCCTTTAGGCTTCAGTTTTTCCATCTGTAAAATGGGATGAAAACATACACCACCTGGGGTGATTGAGTAAGTTAGATAAACTCATATTCACCCAATAAGTCTGAGCCGGGTGTTTGCTGTTATTCAGCCTCCTGGCAGGCTGTTTTTCCCTGCCATGATCTGCTTTTTTCCCTCCTACAAAGGCACGCTGATTGGCTTTAAAGATAAAAACCTAACATGCTCTTGGCTCCTCTCTCAGACCAGGCCTGGCCAATATTTGTGGCTCATGGATACAATGATTGGCTCCCTGGAGCACACAAGAGCCAAGGTGGGCCAATTAGATAGTCCTGAGAAATGAATTGGAGAGAGGGACCTTTATCCCCTCAGCTGGGGGGAATGGGTGGGGTGGGGGGATTCTTGCTACCACAGAGAACAGTGGAGCTGAGGATGGAGAAAATGGGATTCATGATAACAGGAGAACCTAGATCAAGCTGTGCCCCAACTCTCCCCTCGGATTTGCAAATAGTGGAATAAGCTGTTACTAGGTGAGTGAGTTTTCTGTCACAATCAAAGCCCCTGGTATTGGGAGTGGCCCATTTTATGGATTGGGACTGTGAGGCTCAGGCAGATTAAGTACTTGCTAAGCACAGGAGTTGGGAACTGAATGCCTGCCTTCCTAACTCCTCTAGTGAGAGTGTAGGCCCAGCTCTCACCGAAGGGGGGCTTTGGCTAGAGTCACAGTAGGTCAGCAGTTCATACATGGTGACTCCAAAGGACCAGACATCAGATGCATAGTAGAACTTACACTCCTTCAGGCACTCGGGGGCATACCTGTGGGGAGAGGACAGTCAGCTTGGGCCAGACCAGGACAGTTGCCATCTGGGGGGTATGGGAGCCCCTTAGCCCCATCTTTAAGGAGGAGCAGCCTTACTGAGACCAGGCCCTATCATCTGAAACCCCAGCATCCACCTCCACCCATCTTCTCCAGATGACCCTGACACTCCCCCTCCGGCTGGGTCCCGCCTGGTCACCAGAACACGGGGCTGTCCCCATCCTCGCACACACGGTAGTACTCGTGGCCTTCGGGTACAGCCTTGGCGAGGCCAAAGTCCCCAATCTTGACCAGACTATCGTTGTCCAGCAGCACGTTGCGGGCAGCCAGGTCTCGGTGGACATAGTGCTGCGTGTGCAGGTAGGCCATGCCCTGGGGGCGGGAGTCATGACCAGCTGAGGAGCTCTGGCCAGTTAAGGTTGGGGAGCAGCAAGTGCAGGCTTGTGGGGACCTGAAGCAAAAGCAGGCAGGATGGCAGGCAGAACCCAGCAAAAGGGAGCAAGGCCAGATAGCAAGGGGGGGAGGAGCACAGAGGGGACCCTGCGCATGGGGGCGGGGGGCGGGCGAATTGGGAAGAGACTGGAATTCTGGGCACAGCCAAGTGAGCAGGGTCTCAAAAGTGGAAACTAGGTAGGTTGAACTTAGCCAGCAGGAGTGTGGCCAGGCGATGGGCTGAAGAGATAGCATAGAGGAGAGCAGGCCCCAGGGGGTAGGCTGGTGAGCACAGGGATGGGACTCAGGCCAGGCCTAAGCAGAAGGAGCAGCTCTGCAGGCAGGGGTGGGGTGACCCACCTCACAGATCTGCTGGGCAAACAGCAGCAGCTGGGCCAGTCCCACGCTGTGCCGGGGCAGGTAGTCTCGGAGGCTGCCCAGGGGCATGTATTCCATGACCAGGTGCACCGATTTCTCACCTATGGGTGGTAGAGGCGGGGCAGGGGGGCTGGCGACTTCCCACCCTGAGTCCTACAGCTCCCCTACCCCAAGGTGGGAAGGAAAGGCTGGAATCTACCCACACTAGGCCTAATCTCAGGTGGAATGGATACATCCTGAACCCCATCCCCAATCAAGTAAGGGAGCCAACAGCAGCTCCCACTCACCCTGGCCCTAGCCAAGCTGGTAGGGGGCAGGGCAGCAGAAATGAGGTAGCCCCCCTATACCTACAAACTTCATCTTCCAGCCAGGGACTGAGGGGCTCTAACTGGCCAGGTCCTCATGAACCTGCTCAGTCCCACCTACCTTGGTCCTCACAGCAGCCCTTGTACTTGACAATGTGCTCGTGGTAGAGTGTGCGCAGGATGTCGATCTCCCGCCTCCAGCCAGTGTGGAGCTGAGGGCTGCAGCCCGCTTTGAGAGCCTTCACAGCCACCATCTCACCCGTGCCTTCGTTGGTCGGGTCGTAGCGGTACAGGCTGACCTTGCCGAAGTGACCCTGACCAAGAGGCAGGATGGTCAGGCCCATCCCCATCTCCCTGGGCTCTGTCCCCATGCAGGTCTCTTTCTGCCCATTCCCATCTCCCTGGGCTCTGTCCCCATGCAGGTCTCTTTCTAACAGCCAGACCCTCCAGCCATGCTCCTGGCCCTCACCTCACCCAGATCCCGGATCTTCTTCAAATACCGCTTGTGGAAAACAGTGGGGTCTGAGGCCGGTGAGGTTGGGTTCACATATAGGACTTCAGAAAGATCTGGAAGAGCCACAGTGGGTGAGGCTGAACCCTGACCCTTTACCCAGCAAGCCCACACTTGGGGCAAAAATGGCAGGGGAGTGCTTCCCCCGGCATCCAGAGATCAGAAAACTTCGCAACAGCTGGAAATTTCCACTTCTGGTCCAAAATGCGGAGTTGGCTGCATCAAACTGACACCTGGGATGCTAAGACCAGGCAAAAGGCACAAACTTCTCACCAAGAGAGAAAACAAAAGCAAAAAATTGCAAGGGTCTAATTCACCCAAAGTTTTGTGGCTGCCCCCATGCAAAACATTAAGGACTTGGGGTATTCCCTCACCCCTTTAAGTGAATTAGAATGGCACGTACCCCGAACCACTGTCCAGAGACCTGGGGTGCACTGTGCCTGTGTAAATAGGTTTCCTAGCCACACACCCACCCCCGTGCCCCAAGGTCCCAACACTGGCTTGGGTCTCACTTTGGGGCTGAAGGTGAGTGAGGTCACGAAGGATGGTGCGGAAGGAGGGCCGCTGGGCTGGCTCATAGGTCAGGCACTGGCTGGTGAGTGTGGCTAGCTCCGGGCACGAGGGTTCAGGCAGCTGGTGCTGCTTCTGGTAGAAGCACTCTTTCTGTGAGGAAGGGGACCTGAAAAGTTAAGTGATTCCACCCTCCCAAGTCCTCTTATCCAAGAGGCAGAGTTAAAACCTCAGAGTGGCAGGGCTACACTAGGTCCTTCTTCTGTCATCCTTATTTTATAGAAGAGGAAACTGAGCCTTGGCAAAGAGAAGCCGACTTGCCTGCCACTGCAGAGCCAGGAACTGAACCCAAGGCCAGCACTCACACTTGGCCCTTCCTGTCCTGGCTTCCACCTACCTCTGCCTCCAGGAAGCAATGCGGATGCAGCTTCCTGAAAGCACCAAAGCCTTCTGACCTTTGCACAGCTGTGCCTGGGGACCCTTCCCTAGCCTGGACCATTGCGGTATTTCTGCACTTAAGTGAAAACTTCCTGGCCCTAGTCGAGTAGCTCAACTGGTGAGAGTACAGTCCTGATACTCCAAGGTTTTGGGCTCAATCTCCAGTCAGGGCATATGCAAGAATCAACCAATGAATGCATAAGTAAGTGGAACACAGTTCTCTTTTTCTCTCACTCTCTCCCTCCCTCCCTTAAAAAACCAAAAATCTTCCTCTGGGAAGCCTTGCCTCATCCCTCAGCTAGGTCAAGGCCATCCTCTGGGACCCTCCCTCCCCTATAGCCTATGCTTCCCCTATCACTGCCCTGGTCACTGTGCCTAAAACTGAAGCAGTCACTTATTTGCAGTGTGCCACAATGACCTTTGAGGTGGGGACTACAGTGAACCCCAAATGACAGACCACCTGATGGAGCCCTAAACATGGGGCAACACATGTAAGGCCACAGGCCAGAAAGAGACAGGTCTGGACCCTGAATGTGCACTTTTTTGGAGGTGCTGGTGACTTTGTGGGAAGGGCCCAAGGGTCACCCCCATGTACCTCAGAGGGGCCACGGTCCTGCAAGGGGGCCTCCCCATCGAAGCAGATCTCCAGGAGGGTGGCACCAAAGCCCCACTTGTCAGCAGCGGTGCTCAGGCTGTTGGCCCCACCAGACATGCACTCTGGGGCCATCCAGGGAATCCGCTCCACCCGCTCTAAGGGCCAGGGCCAGAGGTCACCAAGGGTGAAATGAGTGGGCAAGCCTGTCCCCATGCCCAGCCCTGTCCCAGTCCTCACCCTCCCTGGAGAGGGCACCCAGGCCCATGCCAGGGTCGCTGAGCTTGATGAACGGGCTGGTGCCCTCTGCCAGCCCCAGACGTGCCAGTAGGATGTTCCGGCCACACACATTACCATGAGCCAGGTTCTTGTCCTCCTAGGGTAGGAAGAAGAGGGGCATAGCTAGTAGGGGCCTACAGACCCTGTTCAAACCCATCCCACAGGGACAGCCAGTGAGGAAAAGATAGTCATGGTCATTATTTGGATCCCAATACATTTCCATTGTGACCAGACAACACTGGGTGCCCAGTGAGTCCTTCCTGTTCTTCCAAAGTTGCTGGTCAAGACACTTGGCCTGGAACAAAAGGCCAGGGGACCCTGCTGCTGTCCTCAAACCCATGCCAGGAATGCTTGTTCCCTCCCCCGGGCCTTTGCACAGGCTGCTCCCTCTGTCTGCGATGCACCTGGGGAGTCCTTCCCCAGCCCATCTTTTTAAAACTTCACCTCTTCCCCAACTTGTAGCAACTGCTCC